>CAKOAT010620710.1:124000-167171 GCA_932364175.1 Eruca vesicaria subsp. sativa
ATACTCCAAATCATCTCTGATCCACCATGGTCTTTAATCGACTCGGATTGTCGATCATCCCAATCCTTCGAACGAAACTCGTCTTTCTTCTTTCTCCGAACATTTTTCCTCGCATCAAGAAAACGCTTTCTAAAATAGGCGGAAAAATATTCGGACGATGCAACGCCTCGTCGAAATCATCTCAAAAGCAAACGACAATTTAAAGATCGTCTAAGTGCTAAAGACTGATCCAATCTGTCTGGGAAATAATCTCGAGGAATATACAGCATCTCTCGTCGCAATCACGCGGTTAGAACATCTCTGCGATAATCCAGAGCGAAACTCGATTATTTGCCGAAGTCATAAAGATCTTCTCAAACTTGATAAAACAAGTATAAGAGTCGAAATCTTTAGGCATCAAAGCATTGATCTCATTTTCCGTCGAACCAAGTGAGTCACAGAATAATGTCAAGAACATTTGCGGCGAAAGAAAGATCGAGAACACAAAGCAGCAATAGAAAACACGTCCTCCCTTCTCGCTGACTGATCCTATTGCTGATCATGTGATTCATTCCGCCCGAGAAACCCGCTAAAACATTTTGCGACTAGATCTCGGAGAAATAACTTTTGGTAAAACTCCACGAGTGACTCCGAAAAAACTATCACCGAAGAATCAAAAACTAAGCGGAAAGGTTTCTCAAAAAATCTGCGGAAACATTGTTAACCCAATGCGTCGCGTCGATTTACTAAATTCATCGCCCGTTGCTTACGCAAGAAATACTTCGTATAATCAGGATCATGTCATAAAGAAGTAACTTTCGAAAATGAACGTAACAGGTTGTGCGAAAAGTACATTCCTTATAGCGAAAACCAAGCTATACGATCCGGCACTGAGCGACCAATCTAAACTTTGCCTCCTCCCGACACGATCTGAAAGATCTCACTCTTTAGCCCTTCGGTTCACAAGCATCCGCTCTCATTCCTTCCAATTACATCCGAGAATAAGACCGCCCCGCAAACGACTCAGCACGGGCTCTGCATCGAGCTTCTTAGGATCTCTCTCCCTCGAGTAAAAAAGAAACAACTTCCATACAAGGGAAAGTTTATACGAAACTTTCATCGTATAAATCAAACCTACAACGGAAAAATGTTTTCTATAAACACGGGCATACTTGGCATATCAAGCTTGACAAACGCTACTCGGCTATTTTCCGATCGCGCTTCACTTCAATGCCAGGCTTACAAACCGACTCGACCTTTTCGATAGCACGAAAGTGTCGCGGTCTAATCCTCTACCAAATACGACCTTGGCTGTGCGGCTGAACAAAACCTTCACGCCAAGCCAATACATTCAACGGATAATGCAAACTTGTCGAAAATCGGCTAAGTTCTGTATTCTCGCGATTCATTCTATTCCCGAAGCAAGTTGCCCACAAAATCCGACGTATAAGAAAACACTCGTACCAGAGCTCCTAAAGCCGTACGAATCTTGGAAGGTCAACACTTCACAAAGCACCATAACGAAAAACGCTTCGTTCGGGGAAACAACTTACACGAATTCTCGGTCCTAATTGCTCTAGCACAAATCATAAAACTACCTAACATCCAAACATGAATTTATGTTGTAATTGCGAATATCCGCAAACGAACCAAAGTATTCCTGCAAAGCAGGGTTAAGACAAAACCCTCGCAACACCTCGTAACATCTTCGAGCCCGCAAACGTTCCAAACACGAAACGCGGCATATAAAATAAAAACCAACTTTCGGCACTGCGAGACGTCGCAGACGCCCGGAGATTAGTTTTTCGACATAAATACCTTCCTCGATAAAGTTATTTTCTTGGAAGACCTAACAGTCCGGCCGCGACTATAAAATTACGCAAAACTTCTTAACGTACGTACCCTTCGCGAAGGCCAAAACAACATAAACATTTATCGCCTAAAAAGTTTGTTGCTGATCACAACAAACTCGCAACAGTCCTAAACAAACTTAAGTTATCTCGCAGAGATAGCTCTCGAACACCCGACACAAGGGTAATAGCGCTATAAAAGAAATCCAAACTTTTGGTCAGCACTTCCGGGCAACTTAGAAATTGTTCCCGGTGAGATGCTCGGTTCCAACCAGACGAATCGTATAAGCCGAGAACCTATCGCGGATTCTAAATCGGTATGGAATCAGGTTAAAATCGCAACAGGCAAAACGAAAGCCGACTAGTCATCGCATAGCCTCAATCCGAAAGTAAACCTAGGTCTTGCCCTAAACCCAGCACACTGGTCGCTAACATCTCAAGGCATGAATCGAGATCCTAAAGGCTTGTCTCTTCGTCTATATCTAAACGCTTACTCGATTTACTAAACATCCTAAAACGGGCAAACGAACAAGGCGATACACTAAGGGAAAAAGGAATGCGAGACGACAACTCACGGACCTCCCTCAATATCAACTCATAATCTTCCCGCTACATTCATACGAATAAAAACACGCTCTTAAAAACGCAAACTGATAAAGCCGCAAAAGCGGCAGGGACTCAGAGCCGCACACGGCCAGTCCGAAAACTATAACGGCCACGCTCAGCCAGACCAAACGGCCTACGAGACTAGTCTCAAGGCCGGCAAAGGTCAAGATGCCATCGACATCAATATGCTCGATAAACATATAACTAGACCGTAAAGGTCTTGCTGGGAAACATGTCATACGAACCTTAACTCCGAAACGAACTACGAAAGGCTTGATCCCCTCAAAAGGGTACGTAGGCAGCCTTCACAAGGTGCAGCCCTAATCTTAAACGCTTTCCGCTCCCTGGAGAGTGGAAAGATCACTTTCAACGGACCTTTCCTACCATTAATTCCGCCTAACTTAACTAGAATTGGTTAACCACTCGCAAGAACCTTACGCTAAAGGCTCAAGATTCTTACGACCTGGGGGGCTAACTGTTGGGGTCAAAATCGGTATGACGGAATCAACGGCCGAAACTTCCCGCAGAAATATAAAAGGAATCGTTTAGTAAGACCCGAAGAATCGTTTTATAAAACTCGAGGATCGTTTTATAAAACTCGAGGACCGTTTTATAAAACTCGAGAATCGTTTTATAAAACCCGAGGATCATTTTATAAAACTCGAGAATCGTTTTATAAAACTCGAGGATCGTTTTATAAAATTCGAGAATCGTTTTATAAAACTCAAAGAATCGTTTTATAAAACTCGAGANAACTCGAGAATCGTTTTATAAAACCCGAGGATCATTTTATAAAACTCGAGAATCGTTTTATAAAACTCGAGGATCGTTTTATAAAATTCGAGAATCGTTTTATAAAACTCAAAGAATCGTTTTATAAAACTCGAGAATCATTTTATAAAACTCGAAGAATTGTTTTATAAAACTCGAGAATCGTTTTATAAAACTCGAGAATCGTTTTATAAAACTCGAGGATCGTTTTATAAAACTCGAGAATCGTTTTATAAAACTCGAGGATCGTTTTATTAAACTCGAGAAGCCGTTGTATAAAACTCGAAGATCGTTTTATAAAACTCGAGGGTCGTTTTATAAATCTCGAGAATTGTTTTATAAAACTCGAGGATCATTTTATAAAACTCGAGAAGCCGTTTTATAAAACTCGAAGATCGTTTTATAAAACTCGAGGATCGTTTTATAGAACTCGAGAAGCCGTTTTATAAAACTCGAGAGGCTGTTTTATAAAACTCGAAGATCGTTTTATAAAACTCGAGAAGCCGTTTTATAAAACTCGAAGATCGTTTTATAAAACTCGAGAAGCCGTTTTATAAAACTCGAATATCGTTTTCTAAAACTCGAAGAATCGTTTTATAAAACTCGAGAATCGTTTTATAATACTCGAAGAATCGTTTTATAAAACTCGAAGAATCGTTTTATAAAACTCGAGAATCGTTTTATAAAACTCGAAGAATCATTTTATAAAACTCGAGAATCATTTTATAAAACTCGAAGAATCTTTTTATAAAACCCGAAGAATCGTTTTACAAAACTCGAGAATCGTTTTATAAAACTCGAAGAATCGTTTTATAAAACTCGAAGAATCGTTTTACGAAACCGCAAAAAACCGAAACAGCCGTAAAACGCGAACTAGTCACGACTAGTTCGCCCACGGGCGAACTAAGCCGAGCCGGCTTAGTTCGCCGATGGGCGAACTAGGAGGCACACGACTAGTTCGCCGATGGGCGAACTAGGAGGCACACGACTAGTTCGCCGATGGGCGAACTAGGAGGCACACGACTAGTTCGCCGATGGGCGAACTAGTTCCGTCCCGGCTAGATTGCCATTGGGCGAACTAAGAGGTGCTGACTTTGCCCCACTGGTTGTTTTCGCCTAGTTCGCCATATGGCGACCTAGCCAAGTTGAACTAGCTCGCCGTACGTCGAGCCGACCATCCCGAGCCTCGATCTCCCATATCCTTGATTCAAGGCATACGTCCTTCGACACGATCGTATTCCGAATCACGGTCGAAATGTCTCCCGTTTCGTCTCGATCCGTCCTATCGTTCTAGTTTTAAGATAAAAACCGTAAAACTCCGTTTTCGCGAAAAGAACTCGAAGAAATCGTATAAAACGGTAACGGTTAATCAAAACACCGAACGTCGCCTAAACTATATGATCTATCCGAGATTCTTCGTTAAGATTATAAAAAACGCGTTTTTAATAAAAAAAACGTCGAGAGAATCGTAAAAAAACGGCATCGGATCAGGAAACGGTCTCGTTAAAGTCGTAAAACGGTTTTTATCGTAAAACGGTTTTTATCGTAAAACGGCCCGAAAGGTCCTAAAACACGATAAAAACCCATCTCGCGACGTTAACGAAATCAAACCCGAAGATACGATAACGCTTTGACGGCCTACTTGCAGACGGAAGATAAAAGGCAAGTTTGAAGATAAATAGAAGATTTCCGCAGAAGAAAAGGAAGGATCGACATATATGGAAAGTTCCCGAAATATTCGGTTTCGAGCAAAATGGAAAGACTAAAACCGCCTAAGGAGGAGTATATAAGGAGGAGGCATAGGGCAGAAGCTGAGGGACGAATTTCAGAGCTTTCATCTGAGACTTTCACAACTTTTCTAGACTTAGAACTTTCCGCACTTAGAAACTTAGGCTTTTTCTCGACAAGTTCGGTTTCTATGACTGGCACTCAATTACTAGACGAACTCGTCCAGGCAGTTCGATCTCTTGTCCAGCTCTATCAACTTAACTACGTTCGACTTGATCCCCGAAAGGGGTACGTAGGCAGCCTTTCATAAGGTTCAGTCCGAAATCATTCAAACTTTTTTTCCTATCTTTTTCCGTTTTTCGTTATCGAGCTGCGACTCAACTAGATCTAGGGTTTTATGTTTGTAACTCGCTGATGGCCCCTGCGGCCAAAGCCTTTGTAATTCCTTGTAATGATCGCAACGCTCTTACGCGAATCGGAAATAAGATCGACTTTCTTTATAAATTCGTTTTATTATGTTTTTCATATTTTTNCTCAACTAGATCTAGGGTTTTATGTTTGTAACTCGCTGATGGCCCCTGCGGCCAAAGCCTTTGTAATTCCTTGTAATGATCGCAACGCTCTTACGCGAATCGGAAATAAGATCGACTTTCTTTATAAATTCGTTTTATTATGTTTTTCATATTTTTCCGCATTTATTTGGTTACTTGTCGTTGGCTTTCGCAGAGATCCTGTTCCTCTGGAAAATTAGGGTTTTCCTAAGTTTCCTTATTTAACGGAAATCGACAAGTGTGAATTTCGGTTCCCACAACTGTTTGATCAAAAACTCATCTCTTGCAAAGTTTCTCCTTACTCACAGATGTCTTGAAATACTATCCTCACCAATCCTGCAGTATACCATTTTCTGCAACCTTTCCTATAGGTGGAATGTCCATTTCTCACTATATACATGGTAAGCTTGAAAACAAATTGGTCCAGACCACTTAAGAAATCATGTCTTTGTCCTTTTAGTAAATCACTTGATCCTTTTCTTTTCTGCCTCTCACAGAATTTTCTAACTTGCAGTACAACTCAAGTTCTCGTGTACAGTCACAAGCTGCCTCTCTCAATTGGTCACTAATACCTTCTTTGATTTCTTTTGCTTGAATCTCCACACTGCTGTTGATGTATCAGCCTTTCCGTAATGTCCCTGTCTGGACTCATATATCATCTTCATTAATAGCTCTCTCCACATCTCGTACAACACTCATGAGTATTCGTGATGTCCTTAATCACATCTATGCTTTAATGTCTCCACCTCGTCAAAATTATCATCTTGAAACCAACCTTGACTCTCTAATCAACCAGACACTTTTCCTTTATGAAATTATAACAGAGCATGAGTCTCGTAGTGTCATCTTGTATACTCAACCCACTCTTGATTTCACACGCCCAGCAAGATATCTGGATAATCCTAAATTTTCAGAATCAAAATCATTCTCACACCGAACTAACTAAAGACTTCTCTAGCGTCATGATTTCTAAAAATAGACTTGCAAGCAAATCACGTGCAAGATCAAACCATGAACCTCACATTCAGCATGCTCTTTTTTTTTAATCAGAACACGAACATAAACCAGGGGATTCTAGAGAAATAGTATCACTGATGATGGTGAAGAATACAGAGAAGAAATCTCTAGCTTTTGACCTTTGATGAAAATCATCTAAAACACCTTGTTCTTCCTTGTGAATTAAGAAAAACCTGCAACATAGATGCAGCCTTCTGTCTAAGACTATCAATTCTTCTCAGCTCTCTCAAAATAGTATGCACCTCTCTCATTTCGCCATTAACAAGGATTGACTCAACGTTAGTATCCAAATATCTCAACAATAGGTTCACTTTGATCTTTTCTCTGCAGATCCTTCCCAGTAAGTGATAAACACAAAGTAGAAGAGCTCATGGGCATTAAGTTACACTTAAGCAAAAGTGGAGAATCAATTCTCACAGCACAACAGTCATCTCTCTTCAGCATCATATCCCAATAGTCATGGAGCTTTCCTTTAAGGGCAACCTGAATTCTTCACAACATGACCATTGTTACTACAGTCAAGTTCCATCTCTCAGCAGAGTCAATTTTGGTTTCCACGTAGACATGTCTTCCTCCTGAAGACTGAATCTGAGGCAGATGATGGTGCTTGTACTTCTTCTCAAGTTCTGGTTCTGATAACTGGTTCTGCTGAACCCATCTCCTCTTGTATGCATTTAAAGCAAGATCAAATATCTGCTGCAATGGATACTTAACCACTTCAACCTTTTTATGTAGAGTTTAGCATATATAACAAAGATCTGCGTTCCTATGTAATGTTTTCATCTTCGTTGCTTCCAAGGTTTACTACCAGAAAATGTTTCTCCATTCTTAACTGAGAACAGAATGGATACTAGATCTTGATTCAGTTCTCTCAGATTTCCTTGCTGATATTGCTTCCACAATGATCTCATGACGGCTTTCTCTCAGATTGGCACAAATTTCTTTGACTTCAGACTTTCAGTGAAAATATGAACAGAGTCTCCACTCTCCACACATACATACCAGCTTCTTGCATCACAAAGCCAGAAAATACGACCAAAATACCAGATGCATACGAACAGACTTAAGCAGTATTGAACCCTGGATAACTCTCCTTTAACAATAACATGAGGCTCAATAGATGATAATTACTTAGAATCAGCTGTCCTGACATCAACCAGACACCGCTGTCGCCAATAGAACAGGATCTGAGCCTGACGTACGCACAGAACAGTCTCTAGTTGATATAGTAGCAATTCTGAGCAAGATCTTTCTCGTGTTGCATTCTTTCACGACCGTATTTCTCTAACAACACCTGATGCTCACACTCACTTCTTGGACACATGTAGCTTAAAGAATGAGACTAAGTTCTATTGCTCAGATTAGGTAAAGTCACTTCACAAGTTCTTCAGCACAATTTATTATTATGACGTACTTTCATACCTCTGGATGAACTTTACACATATTTCCTTCTTCCACAAGTCATTACAAGGTTACCATCCAGTCCTTAATCACAACCAAAAAGCTTCAACGTGGTCCTTCAGAACTTTGATACGCAAACCATGATTTCTTCTGTAAACTCCACATATCTCTTTCGCACCGGCTTTAGTTGAATTCTCATTTCTGATGGTTCACGATGTAAATCAGACGAATTCTTTGCAACTCCAATTTATCCTCAGTCACCGTTGCTGAAACTTTCTTCCTTCCTCAGAATATAAGCTGCAAGAACACATGGCAAGACATACATGATGAACCTCTTCTTTCTTATCAACTAGCCACAAATCCAGAATCTCACCCGAAATAAGAACTGATCTGACATGATCACTAGTGGGAACCCGCTCTCATACCAATTGTAAGTGTATATTTGTGGCTAGATCTATGTGTTCAAGTATGTATAGAGTATGTATGAGCATAAAGTACAGAACATATAGAGATTTGTTAACGAGAGGTTCGTTTCCTACATCTCCAGGACCATGTTCAGAAACCATTCACTAGAAAAGGTCGCAACCTACAATTGCTATATGGTATCTAGCACACACTTGTGCTTACCACTCTTATCTAGATTACAATGGTTAGAGAAACTACTACTCATTAATTTTATGAAGAGCATAGTTCTCTACCACCAACAAATCTCACCATTTGTCTGGTGGGACGACGCCACATACCTGTGTGCCTCTCTCAAGAATGCCGTGGGCGCATGCCTTTTTCTTTGACGGCCTCCTGGTATTTATCTGACTGCTAAACCCTAAAGTTAGGGTTTCCACACAATCTTTCCTTTTTTCTTCTCTTAACAATAAGTAAGTTTTTCCTCATCTTAAATATACTATTTAAGATGTTTACTTAATTCAGCATCCTGACTTGTATAACTCAAACTCATGTTCTCCACTTATATATTTCTGCAGTCGCCTCACAACTTAGCTTCTTGAATGACTTCTTGAACCACTTCCTGTACTACTTCGGGATAAGCACATGAAACACTACAAACGTATGCTACATCTTTTCAGTACTTTCTTAAACCAATCAGCATTACATCGTCAGATTATGTTTTGGTTCTTATTGTGGTCAGTGGGTTGTGTGCTTCTCTTTTACTTGGATTAACAAGTATAGTTAATAATGGAGGATTGTACTATGCTTAGTATAAGTTTTTTATAAATCCTATATGTCCACTATATTTAGTGTTATCTCTATATATCATTTTCTGATATTATTATATTATGTTGTAATCATGTATAGTATCGTCACTAATCGTTGAAACATATTTTTATAACTAGTTAATTCATTTGTGATTTTATACTATATTAGTAAGTAATATAGCATAATATGTGTTAGTTTTGAAGTGTCAAATTTACGCGCGCACACACTTAGAAAGAGATTTTAATCACATTTTTGAATAAATAGTGTCATCCATCTAATGCAATTATAAAATAAATATATTTATAACTCTTATAAATATTGAAAACATTAACCCAACATCGGATGACACAAAGAAAAATCAACTCACACTGTATTGTCATGATGTAGCACAAAAGTCACATATATGACCAAACTAAAAGGGTAAAATGTCATTTAAGTATTCAACTTTCAAATTTGGTTGAAATACATCACCAACTTTTTTGTAAGCCAAAAAAATACTCAACTTTTGTTTACAAGTCATTTTAATCACAAACATTTGTCGATTACACCATTTTAGTCATATATTTAGTCAACAGTTATAGCTGACTAACAATATGCCTAAAATGACTTTTAAAAGTGATGATTTTTTGGCACAAATATAAAACAACAATTTTCTATATTTTAGATATTGACAAATATTTAATACTTTAACACTAAGAAAAAATTATAAAAAATAATTCCAACCAAAAACATAAACAGCAATCAATGTAAAATAATTAGTTAATATATCATTAGTTGAGTATCTTAGTTATAAAATGATTATGAAGATGGGCGGTTGACAAAAAAAATATAAATGATTATGAAGATCTTTTTTAATTATTTAAGGTTAATTTTTGTAAATATTTATATAATCCTATTTGGATTATGTTTTATAATTTTATTTTCAGAAATTTGTTAAAGAAATATTAAATTCAACTTTTAATTCTTAAACAAAAAGAGTTATCGATTAATGGATTCTTCATGATTCTTTATATTTATAATAAAGATCTTCAAATAAATCTGTATAATTTTAATAAATTTGTTACAAGATTTTTTTTTCATTTAAATAAAAATAAGTTTCATCAAAAAGTTTGAAGATCTCTAATGTTACCACACTTATAAAATGGAAACTCTTGAAGTAAGAATATTTTGGAGATCTAAAAGTTTGAAGATCTTAACACTTTTTGGTGAAACTTATTTCTTTAAATGCAGAAAAATTCTTGCAACAAATTTATAGAAATTATATAGATTTGTTTAAATATCTTTATTATAAATATAAATAATCATGAGAATAAATTAACTATAAGTCTTTTCGTTTAAGAATCAAGCGTTAAATTAATATTTTAGTAACAAGTTTTTGAAAATAAAATTATAAAACGTAATCTAAACAGGATTGTATAAATATTTAAAATAAAAAATAGTAAATAAATAAAAAATTTGTCATAATCATTATTAACTGAAATGCTTAATTAATCATATGTTAACTAATTATTTTACAATGAGTTCTATTTATATTTTTGGTTAGAATTCTTTTTATTTATATTTTTATTTATTAGTGTATAGTTATTAAAAATATATTTTTCAATATTTCAAAAATATATCCAATACTATAGAAAAATGATGATTTATATTTGTGCCAAAAAAATCATCAACTTTAAAAGTTATTTTAGGCGTACAACTAGTCAACTCGGCTAACGACATGACTAAAATGGTACGGTCAACGAAATTTTGTGATTAAAATGACTTGTCAACAAAATTTGAGTGTTTTTATTGTTTACGGGAAAGTTGGTACTTTATCTCAACCAAATTTGAAAGTTGATGATTTAAATGACATTTTTTCTCAAATTAAAAGAGATTGAATAAGTGTATTTCCGATCCACACAAAAACTTGACCTTCCAAAAACCATCAAAGAGAGAGAGAGAGAGAGCCACCGGAGTGATTTCAACCCCTAACTCCGGCCCGCTGGTTTGGCTGTGTCGGAGGCTTTCCTTATTCCCCTTCCTTTTTTGTTCTTTGCTTTCCTTTTCCCAGATCCAAACCGAGACAATATGCTTGATATTTTGACGTGGTCGTTTCCTCTGGAGGTCGTATGGTGGTCGTAGACGATGCTCTTCGTTTGGAGTGGCGGCGAGTCTAGGGTTGAGCTGAGAAAAGGAGGGTCGGCTTTTAGGATTGAAGGATATGTCAGATCTAATTTTCCCCTTTTCAGATCTAGGGTTTATCCTTCCCGGCGAGGCTGGTGACTCCTCTAGCTCTGAATCACCTCCTTATGTGATGGTGTGAAAGATGGAGGAGAGGTGGTTAACAGACGGAGGAGGCTTGGACAGGATGAACTTTCCTGAAGCTTTCATCAGGGCCTGCTTGCGTTTCTTCCATTGCCAAGATCCGCCTGTCATTCCGGATTGCTGTTCGGTTTGGCCATGGTGCAAGACGGCGAACGACGGTGGCATGATTCGAAATTGGTCTGCGCCTTTAGGTGATGATGCTGCTGGATTACGGACTTGACTCATATCTTATGGAACCCTCAGCTTTGAAATTTCATATTGGAACCCGTTTTGATTCTTGGTTGCAGTATGTTCACGGCTTCTGCATTTCATGGTCTTTTAGGAGTAGTTATTAGTTGGACTGTATGTCCGTTCGTGGCTAGTGATAGTAACAATTGAACACCATTGGATACAAGCTTCTTTTGGAAACGCACTTTCGGGTGAAGATGCTATTGGCCACGTACATCATGCTGATCCTGAGAGGCGATAGCTTAGCGTAGAACTGTTTTTTTTATTAGAACTTGTGTATTAATGTGATAGTAGTTGTTTTTTGTCTTGTGGTTGAATGTAGGGGTCTAAGAGGTGAGGCTCATTTCGAGTCATGGAGTGAGCTCATTATCATTGTGGTTGAAAATGCAATAGTGTTTCACTCGGGTAGCGTTGAATCCTAGTTAGTGATTCAGGGTGGTACTAGATTACACCATTGTATCAGTGGTCAAATTCGGTAGAGGTCAAATCGTTTCTATCTTATTGAATGGGTGAATGAAAGTTGATGTTGAGCCAAAAAAAAAGAATAAGTGTATTTCCCTAAAATTTTCCCAAATTTATATATGTTTAGATATAAAAAAAAATTGGATCTAAACCGTATTCGAACAAAACCAATTTGAAAAAGAGATTTGAACCGTAAAAAAAGATGTTGGTTGTGTTGTGGTCTTTTTCTTTCCCCCGGAGCGGTGATAACAAGGAAAAAAAAAAAGATGGGTTCCTTTTCGTTTCTGGAGATGCCTTCTTCTTGTGACACCATTCACTGAAAGTTTAGGTCTTTCTTCAATCTGAGTGCGTTTGAATTGAGAAAATGGGTGATTGGTATCAGCTCGCTCAATCTCTAATCTTCGGTTTGATCTTCGCTTACCTTCTCGCCAAGCTAATCTCTATCCTCCTCGCGTTTAAAGAAGACAACCTCTCCCTCACTCGCAACAACCACGAGACCGCTCAATCGGAGAGTGACTATCGCAAGGTTGGATCTTTAACCGGCGAGACTGATTCTCTTGTGGCGGAGCAAGGAAGTTTGAGAGGTGATGAAGATGATGAGGATGAGGATGATGATTGGGAAGGTGTGGAAAGTACGGAGCTTGATGAAGCATTCAGTGCTGCGACTGCTTTTGTTGCGGCTGCTGCTTCGGACAGGCTTTCTCAGAAAGTATCGAATGAGTTGCAGCTTCAGCTTTATGGCTTGTATAAGATTGCTACTGAAGGAGCTTGTACTGCTCCACAACCTTCAGCTCTCAAAATGACTGCTCGTGCCAAATGGTTTGCCTCTCTCTCTCTTAGATTCTTACTCTCTTTCTCTCTGTGTGTGAAGATGATTACTTGATTATGTTTACTTGAGATAGTTGAGGTATCTTTTTTTATTGGTGGCTTGATGTTATTATATAACTGTTTTATTATTGTTTAGGAATGCAGTTTGATTGACTGAGACTTGTTATGATCATTTTTTTTTTTGATCTTGGTTTAGGCAAGCATGGCAGAAAATGGGTGCTATGCCAGCTGAGGAAGCGATGGAGAAGTACATCGACCTTGTCACTCAGTTATACCCAGCTTGGGTTGAAGGTGGCTCGGTACTTTTCCTTTTACCCGCTTCTCATTTCCTTGGACTGTTTAAGGTTGTTTTTTTTAACTGTTTGCTTTGTTCTGATGTTTAGAAAGGAAGAAATCGTAGTGTTGATGCTGCAGGATCCAACTCTAAAGCACCTATGGGACCGGTTTTTAGCTCATTGGTTTACGAAGAAGATACTGAAAATGAGTTGTAAGGTTCTAAGCAATTTATCTACACATTCTGATATCTTTTTACATGTTTTTCACAGAAGGATTCTGTTTATACACCTCATGTAGAATCATATTTCATACCAGTCACTTGAATGGATCCATTTGTAGTTGAATATTCACTTAGTCAGAAGTCAATGTCATTTAGTTTCAGATGAAGCTCTATTCATTCTTGTTTCTTTGTCCATGTTACAGAAAGATTGATGCAATTCACGCCTTTGCCAGAGAAGGAGAAGTTGAGAATCTATTAAAATGCATAGAAAGTGGCATACCAGTAAATGCAAGAGGTTACTTATTAATAGTCTCTCCTTATATACATCGTTTTCGATTTGCTTTCAAGTTTCAAGGTGTCTCCATTTTTAAAATTTCAGACAGTGAAGGTCGGACACCGCTTCACTGGGCTATAGACCGTGGCCACTTAAATGTTGCTAAAGCTCTTGTTGATAACAAGGCCGATGTTAATGCCAAAGTAAATTCAAAACCCTTAACTATTAGATTTGTGTGTTTCTTTAGATGACTTTAACTTTTGTTTTGTGTAGGACAATGAAGGCCAAACCGCTCTGCACTACGCTGTTGTGTGCGAAAGAGAAGCTCTTGCAGAGTTTCTAGTGAAGCAGAAAGCTGATACAAGCATTAAAGACGAAGATGGAAACTCGCCTCTTGATCTCTGTGAATCACAGTGGTCTTGGATGCGAGAGAACAAGGATTCTCATTAATTTTTGTAGTCTTTACACTGTGTTTTATTGTCTTACAACACAGATGTTTTGTTTTATACCTTCTTGTTACTTTGCTTCTGTTTGAACTAAGAGTTATAGGCTACTGAACACACCACATAAAAGTAACTGTTTTGTTTGTTACAATATCGAACCTGAGAGAGATCATCATCCCAATAAAGCTCAAAATTTTACTTTTAAATATCAACTAGTGACTGTATTTTCATTATATACTAGATCATGTCCTGCGTAGATGCGCGGATTTTATTATCATGTCCTGCGTAGATGCGCGGATTTTATTTTTTCGAATGTATTCTATAAAATTTAATTTTATATATTTTTGAATTTGTTATGTTTGATTTTATATTTAAAGAATAATATCACAACGGTCTTTTGTATTAATAGCATCAATTAGTGTATTATGTAGATGTAATCGTGCAGTGAAAATATTAATTCAATACGTTTGTTCGAAGTGCAAAATCAAATTCAATGTTAGCTATTTGCATTAAAAACAATAAGTTGAGAGTTTTAAATACTTATTTGATCAAAAAAAAATTACTTCTACTGTTAATAATTATCCAAATTTTCTAAAATAATATACAAATTTCTAAAAAATTTGGCATTATCCTTTATTTTATAGGTTAGGTCAAATTCAAAGTTAAATTTGGTCTTAACTTTGCAAGAACATATATTTTACGAAGAAAAAAATCATAAATAACTTAACAAATATTTTGGTAATTTGAAAGAATTTATGTATTTAAAATATTTTTCATTTAAATCAGTATTTTTAAATTCAACCAGGACCGGGGTTAAACCGGTGATCCGATAATTTAATTTTGATTTTTATAATTATCCATATCTAAAACCCGAGAGTAATCAATTAACTGATATTTAATATTTAAACATGTAAAAATAAGTTTATTTTCATTTTTTATATATTTATTGAATTTTTATAATTTATCTAAATAATTTGAAAGAAAATTGTGAAAATATTAAAATGGGTGAGATCTAATATTTTGTCTTGTTTGGACATGAAATTAATGATAGTGCTGTTTGGAAACATGGATAGTAATATTAAAAAATAAATATATTGTTTGGAAATTAGAATTAAAAAAAAAATTGTTTGGAAACATAGATAATAGTATAAAGAAATGAATATTAGTGATTTAATGTATGTTTAACTATCAAGTAAAAAGATGTATTTAATTTAAAAACTTACAAAATAAATATTAGGTCTAACCTAATCTTTCTTTTTTAATAAGATATGTATTACTAAACCATAAATTAACCATTATCATCTTATTTTATTGACATGTATAGTTCTTACTTTCTGTTATATCGAATATTAAAAAAAATATTGGTGTGGCTTTGTTAAAAACACAAAGGAGTTTTTTTAAGTGAACATGTACATAGTTCCATGAGATGACTAGTGAAACCAAAAGTTCACTTAATTACAACTAGGTGACCGGTCCGCACCCTGTGCGGGTATATACATATTCAAATTATGGACTTAATAATACAAAGTTTTAGAAGTAATAGATTTTATATCATAAGATCACCGTCTTTGAGGTAAAGCATCAGACAAAGAAAAATGCTGGTACACAATATTTTACATGGAGGAGATGAAACAAAGTAACTTCAGTATCAATAGGTAGTTATTGTGTGTATTTATAATTGCAACATCACAAAAAAAATTGTGTGTTGAAGGTTGAATTTTATTTTCCAAATCTGAAATTAATAGTGTGTATTTTTATAAGTAACATATTTTCTATTATCACTAATTAGAATTTTATTGTATATGTGTTGTAATTCTTTATTTTAGGTGAAAAATATTATTATGCATAATTTTTCGTAAAATGTATGTAGACAGATTAAAAGAAATATTACAAGTATCCTTCTTGCTCTCTCTCTTTCGCTCTCTCTCTTTCGCTCTCTCTCTCTCTCTCTCGCTCTCTCTCTCTCTCTCTCTCTCTCCCTCTCTCTCTCTCCCTCTCTCTCTCTCCCTCTATCTCTCCCTAGCTCTCTCTCCCTCCCTCCCTCCCTCTCTCTCATTCCCTCTGTCTCTCTCCCTCCCTCTCTCTCTCCCTCCCTCTCTCTCTCTCTCTCTCTCTCTCTCTCTCTCTGATTTTGGGACAACGAAATTTAATTAGGTCATTAAAGATTAGTACATTTGATACATCAATTCACTTTTTGTTTCAATGATCTAATAAAAGTTATAAGACAATACTATGAAAAAGAAGATGTAATAAAACTGAAGAACTTATACGACAATAATGAGAAAATGCTTTTATTATTAATTTATAACATTACAATAACGCGAATTCCACAAAAGTAAAACAAAAAATTCAATTAATAGAAATTATAACAAAAGCCACAGCTTAACCAATAGAGGAGTATACTATTGATAACACGCTCAAAACTTAAACAACGTCAATGAGCTTCCGTTCAAAAGCATGATTGATTCAATCTACTCCAAGTCTGAAAGAACATGTAAAAAATTATATTTACCCAAAACAATTTCTAATAACGTTTTCTTTTGAAAAAAATATGAGTTTACTTGGTTTATCCGTATTTTTTCTTTGGTTGCATAATATATCTTGTGATAGTTTTTTTCAAGTAGCATTCCAAACGTTTTCTGGATTTGTGTTACTATGTTTTAGTAATAGGACACAAAACAGCTTGCGTAGATCCTTTGCTGATGCCCAATAACATGTTTCTTTAATAACTTCAATATTTTCTTCATCATAGTCCTTGCAGATAACAGAAGAAGTTATTTTTTTCTAAAAACGTCATTAGATTAAGCTTTGAAGAAAATAAGCAACTTAAAATGTAAACCACAAGAAAATGTAAGATATATATAATAGTGTTTATATGGTTGCACGATAAGTTAGTATCAAATAATATATTCGTATTGTTTATTACATTCTTTTTATTGCTATATAGATGTTCTGAATTTAATGCGTTAACATAAATCATTCTTAATTATTACCAATCAATCTTGTGAATTAAATCTATACAATACTCCCTCTGATTTAAAAATTGATGTTTTAGACTTTTCACATGTACACTATTAAGAAAACTCATTAAATTTTGATTGTAAATGCATTGTCTTTTATGAATAATATTTTTCCATAGCTTTTAGCCAATATAAATTCAATAAACACCATTAATTTTTTTGAAAATTACAATTTTTCATTAAATCATACATTGAAAAAGTAAAAAATCAATCTTTTTGAAATTTGATTTTTTTCCGAACATCAATCATTTAGGAACGGGGGAGTATATGTTACGTGATGTTGTAATCATCATTAACTGGTAATCATTAATGTGATAAATGTTGACATATTTTTCATTCAAGGCAAGTTGTGAGAATTAAATAATAAACAAGTAATAATATAATTGTTAAATGACGATAATAATAACTATAAAATGACCTTATTATATATTGAGATCTGAAAAAATAATCTAATAAAAATATAACTAAAAAAACAAAAAACGAACACATTGACTAAATAATAACATGTCATTAGACCGAAAATTAGATAATTTCATCTCTTCCAACAGATTATTACTAAAACATGAGTGTTATTACAATGCAATTATTTTAAAAATTGTCATGAGCACAAGAAAAGACTCAATGTGTTTTTCTTTGAAATAAATAATAATGAATAACGCAGATAGTGATAAAAGACTAAATGTGTTGTTCCTGGAAAATATTCACAAATAAATATTTTTAAAAAAATTCGAGAACACTCGCCCTTGATTTTTTTGTGGGAATGTTTTTTGTTGACAGAGTGTTGATCCTCCAAGGTTACTGTCATGATCTTCTTGGTTTTTTATTTTAGACAAATGAGTTCCTGAAAAATCACCACCAAAGGAAATATCACCTAAGAACTGCAACATCATGACCTGCAAGAGATATAGTTCATCTCATTAATATGCTATTGTAACTATAAACTCTAAGCAATTATAAAGTGTAATACCGATTTAGGAGGCAAAGCAGAAAATATTAATTTTTTATAATAAATATTTAAACTGAATAAAGAAAGTTATTAAATCTACAATATCATAAGCTGATTTGAATTAAATATTATTCTTCTTGTGCAAGTTATATTAATTTAAAATAAGGCATGAAGCAATTTAAAGAAATATATTAAAAAATAAAGCTCAATCAGCAAACCAAAGAAATATATATATGTATATATAAGCTTATAATTCTAAACAATAATATAAATCTACTAATCAAAAAAAAAATATAGCTGAGAGATGTTATCAAATAGAGATGTTTTTTTTACCAGATTGAGGAACAAAGATGTTATCGAAATGATATATCAAAGAGGTGTACAATCAAATCATATATAGCTTCAGTGGAGAAATCGTCATAATAGGATATCTTCATATAAACCAAAAGAAAAATCAGCTATCATGAAATATAAAAGCTTAATGTTCTAAAATAAGAAGAAAAAAAAAGTTCAGAACATTATTAACATAAAAAGTTCAGAATACAAAGTTCAATGATTTCAGTTCTTTTACTGTGAATGTCTTATTTATAGTAAATTGATGGACGTTTCTCAATGATTTAGCTTGCGTGATATTCTCTAATAAATTCTCAATAAATCTTATACTTATAAGGTAATATTATATTTGGAATATCTTGTTGATAAAGCTAAAGGAGAACATCTCGTGAATAGATTGCACCAGAATTTTGGTTTAAGTTTTAAATGCATGATTTTAGGAGAGAAATTATTTTATCAATTAATTTTGTTTTAAATGCATGATTTTAAGAGTGAAAATATCTTGTCAATTAATTTTGTTTCTCTGACATCTAAAATATTTAATGAGTATTTAATGAATTAAACAGAGAAAGGATCGCAAAAGGATGTTCTTTGAATTGAGAAAACACAAAAGGTAAGTATTTAAATGGATTTCCTTTTTAATAGTGTCGATGGTAAAAATAAATCAAAAAATAAATTCTAAAAAATCAACCAATAGAATATATTCTCTGTTTGCGACCTGCGATAATGTATCTAAATATTTTAAATATGAATGTGGTAATTTATTAGTAAACATATATTATTTAGTAATACTTAAATTCTGAAATATCCTTTATGTAGTATTTAGTGAATTTTTAACATATTTAAGTATAATATGTATGTGTGTTGTTCTAACAATAATTATATAAGGGATAAGAAATTATTACTAATTTTTAACATATTTTAGTATAAAATAAAATGTATGTGTGTGTTTTTCTTACCATGATAAGAAATCACATAAAATTTAGATTTATGAAAATATATTATCGCAGGTTGAAAACCAAAATTATATTTTATACTAAATTTAAATATATATATATATATATATATATATATATATATATATATGTACTAATGTTCTAAGGAGTTAGTATATTTAATTTATAATAATGTTCTAAAGAGTTAAATATATATATAGATATATGTATGTATGTATCGTTGAGAGTGTTTGTAAGCCTAGATTAAGTGGTTCTAGGTTAACTCTTCCTTACCGATTTTAAAATAAATCAAAAAGAAATTAGCAAAAAGGAACCAATAGAATTAAAAGAATTAATTCAAGAGTGCTTCTATGAGTGTCATGTAAGCATAAATCACTAAAGTGACTTCTCTTTTAATGTATAGGGGATGCTTAAAAATGAGTGAGTTTAATTTTTTGCTCACTCAGATACCTAGCTGATTAGTAGGATTTCTAACAAATTAATTAAGCGATTTACCAAATTATAGACACTAATCTGCTTAGCTTAGTCTGATGCAAGGATTAGGATTTTGGAATAATAATGTGTACTGTACTATAACAGCGATTAGTGCTTAGTATTTTACATATATTTCAACTTCGAACAAATATACCATATAATATATGTACTTACATTAAACCGCCGAGAAAGATCGTAGTAGTTGTATCCGTGTACTGCTGATGTCACAAAACAAAACGTAAAACTAAAAGAACAGATTAACAACAGAAACAACAGAAATATGCGCATCATGGAATTGAATCTTGATCAGTACCGTGGGAGGGTACAATGATACCACTACACAAGAAGCGCGTTTAATTACGTTGTGTTTGCAATGATCATTGTCAGTGTTATTAGCTTAAAGCTCTTTGCTTACAGGAAGGCCCCGGTGACTCCTAAGACTGCAGTGAAAGCTGTTCTCGGTATCCAAAAAGAAGGAGACATAGGCAACCTTGGATTAACGGAACATTTTGAAAGGACTAAACGAGACCTCTTCTCATCCATTGTAGATCGAATTAAGCAAAAGGCTAGCGGATGGTCGAATCGACACCTATCTACAGCAGGGAAGATGACCATGCTCAAAAGTGTTCTCTCACCTATTCCTTCCTATGCCACGATCTGCTTTAAACTCCCTACCTCTCTGTGCAAAAGGATCCAATCAGCTCAAACTCGTTTTTGGTGGGATGATCGAGATGGAAATAAAAAGATGGCATGAATCTCCTGGTCAACGATGACGCAAAAGATAACGGAGGACTGGATTTTCGTGACATCCAGAGTTACAATGACGATTTTCTCGCAAAGCTCAGCTGGCGTAGCAAAAAACCAGGAGAGTCTATTAAGAAGAATCCTTCTCGGGAAATACTGCCAGATGGAAAATTTCCTTACCTGCCCTGTTCGCTCAGCTTGTTCTCATGGATGGCGCAGTATAATGGTGGGAAGAGACATCATTGTGGAAAAATCTGGTTGGGCAGTAGGAAATGGAACAAGCATCAACATATGGCAAAAGCCTTGGCTCAGTCTCTCTACACAAGAAAGACCTATATGACCGCTCCGGAAGCTGCTGCAAATCTTACGGTCTCTGACCTTTTTATTCAAGAAAAGAATGACTGGGATGTAGAAAAGATCAGACATATCTTACCCCTTGAGGAGCATCGTATTCTCTCTATTAAACCGAGCATTGAAGGAGCTCCAGATAAGCTTATATGGCTACACAATGACTCCGGTGAGTTCACAACAAAGTCAGGCTATGGCGTGGCTCTCTTGCAGCAAACAGATTTTCCTACAAGTCCCCAATCAGTACAACTTTCAACTGGAAAAAGAGTATATGGAAACTTAAGCTTGACCCGAAAGTTAAACTCATCCTATGGAAGTTGTTTCATGGAGCATTACCAGTGGGTTCCCAACTTAGAGCAAGACAAATCAACGTGGAAGAAGTTATCACGAAGGCGACAACTATAGCTCGGGAATGGTCCCAATGTCAACAAAACTCAACTCAGAAACTCCGACGAATCCCACTTCCTCCCCCCCCCCCACAGAGTCTGTTCTCGACGGTCAGAACATATGTTGCTTGGAATGAATCTCGGAAATTAGCAGGATTCGGCTAGAAAATAGAAGGAGCGACCGGTTCTTTCACTTATGTGATTCCAACTACACATGTCCGATCACCACTACTAGCAGAAGGTCTCGCAATGCGAGAAGCAATCCTCAAGTGCAGGAACCTGGGTCTCTCCCGGATTCAATGTGAATCTAGTTCAGCTTCTTGATTAAAGTCTTAATTTAAGAAGCCTCCAATGCAGAGTTGTATGGAGTAGCGGCTGACATTTTATTCTTGTCTTCTTTGAATGTGTTTCTTTTCTTTGGATTCCTCGAGAGAGAAATCATGTGGTGGATGGCCTAGTAAAACAGGTTTTGTCCAATGAGCTAGCCATTAATGCCCCAACAAACCTTGGTTAAATGTTTAATGAAGTTATGTTTCAAAAAAAGAAAAGACTATTTTATTTTTATTTGTATTTAAATTTTTTTATATTTAAAATCTATAGAGTAAAAGTATAAAGATCTTTTACCTTTTAAATGATTTTTTTTTCTCAAATTCTTATAGTGTGTTTTTGGTAAAAAACAATTTTAGAGTTTTTTTGGGAGATTTGACCTTAATTAAATGCTTTACCAAATTGCAGACATTAATCTGCTTAACTTAGTTTCATGAAAGTATTACACTACAAGAAAACTAAATAGTTACTATGAAATTTTATTAGGAAAATAATTCCTCGTAAATTTACTACAAACTTACTTCGACTTTACGAGGAAACAAGCTTTCCTCGTAAGGTCCTCGTGCAGGTACGAGAAAATTATTTTCTCGTAACACCGTAGTAATGTTACGAGAAAATTACGTGGCAATAGTACACTTCCTCGTAAGCCCCTAGTAAGTCAATTTCCTTGTAAAGTCCTAGTAAAGTATTACTACGAAATTAAGAGGAAAAGATTTGTTACTACGAAATTAGGAGGAACTGGATAGGAAATATCGCATTTAAATCAAAAACGTGTTTTGTACCTACATTTCCAAGCAATTTCCTAGTAAATGCTCAGATTCAAAAATTTCTATATATACCACAATTGTGATTCATTTGTAACACACCAAAAATAATCAGCTATAAGCTTGATCAAACACAAAAAAAAATGTCCGGTCCGGGAAATATTTTTGAGTTGCGGAAGTGGATGTATTCACACTGAGATAATAACAGGAGGGTGACGAAAGAATATCTCGAAGGGTTGGAGACGTTTATGCATCAAGCAGATTCTACACCACTCACGCAGGAAAGTGGTAAAATGTTATGTCCTTGTCAGAAATGCTGCAATACAAAATTAGGCCATCGTGAAAATTTTTGGAAGCATTTAATAAATAGAGGTTTCATGCCATATTATTATATTTGGTATCAACATGGAGAAGACGATGCTAGTTGTAGGAATGAAGGTAGTAGTAGTAATAGCAATTTTCAGGTTGAACCGGTTGATCATTTGCGTAATGAAAATAGCTATCATCACCAAGAGGAGTAAATGGTAGATTGTGATAGGGTTCATGATATGGTAGGTGATGCATTTGTAACTCATGATGATGATGAAGTTGAAGAACCTAACTTAGATGCAAAAAAGTTTTATGAAATGTTAGATGTTGCGAATGAGCCAATTTACAGTGGTTGTAGAGAAGGTCTGTCTAAATTGCTGTTGGCTGCTAGAATGATGAGTATTAAAACCGATCACAATCTACCTGAAAATTGTATGGATGCATGGGCAGACTTGTTTAAAGAGTATTTGCCAGAAGACAATGTGTCTGTTGAACCTTATTATTAGATTCAGAAATTGGTATATAGTCTTGGGTTGCCCTCGGAGATGATAGACGTTTGCATCGACAACTGCATGATTTACTAGGGAGATGATGAGAAGTTAGAAGAATGTCGAGTTTCTAAGAAGCCACGATTCAGACCACAAGGTCGAGGACGTAATAGGGTACCGTACCATGTGGTATCTACCAATCATAGACAGATTGAAAAGATTGTACCAATCTGAGGAGACTGCTAGAGGGACGAGATGGCACACCGAGCATACTCAGACGGATGGAGAGATGACTCATCCATCAGATGCAAGAGCATGGAAATATTTTAACAATGTACATCCACATTTCGCTAGCAATAGCGGAATGTGTATCTTGGATTATGCACTGATGAATTTGGTCAATTTGGAATGTCTAGGAGACAATATTCATTGTGGCCGGGTCTTTCTTACACCGTATAACCTGCCACCGGAGATGTGCATGCGACAAGAGTTTCTATTCATGACCATATTAATACCTGGTCCAAAACATCCAAAAAGATCTCTCGACGTTTTTCTAGAACCACGGATAAAAGAGTTGAAAGATTTGTGGTCAACAGGGGTGAGGACATATGATTGTTCAACGAAAACAAACTTTACGATGTGAGCGATGCTTTTGTGGACCATAAGTGACTTTCCTGCATATGGGATATTTTCTGGGTGGACTACACATGGGAGATTAGCTTGTCCATATTGTAATGGAATGACAGATGCGTTTCAGCTGAAGCATGGAAGGAAGACTATTTGGTTCGATTGTCACCGTCTATTTCTTCCCGTTTACCACCCATACCGAAGAAACAAAAAATTGTTCAGGCACAAAAGGGTTGTCAGAGACACTCCTCCTCCATATTTAACTGGAGAACAAATCGAAGCGCAAAGCGATTACCACTGTGCTCTAGAAACAGCTCCTCGTGGTGGGAATTGGCATGTTCCCAGTAATATGTCTGATTCTTATGGTGTTCAGCACAATTGGCACAAAAAGAGTATATTTTGGGAATTGCCATATTGGAAAGATCTTCTTTTGCGCCACAACCTCGATGTGATGCATATAGAGAAGAACTTTTTTGAGAACATTGTGAACACTATATTGAATGTCCCAGGGAAGACGAAAGACAACGTAAAATCAAGTTTGGACTTACCCGATATCTGCTCAAGGAGTGAGCTACATATAAAAATCAATGCGCAAGTTCCAGTTCCAATATTCAGACTGTCATCAGAAAAAAAGTCTGCGTTGTTCAACTGGGTGGCTTCAGAACTGAAGTTCTGTGATGGGTATGTTTCAAATCTCTCAAGATGTGTTGAGAAAGGGCAAAATTTCTCCAGGATGAAGAGCCATGATTGTCATGTCTTTATGCAGCAACTACTTCCCTTTGCGTTTGCGGAGCTACTACCGGTAAAAGTGCATTAAGCACTTTCAGGTAATTAATTCATATAATACGATGATATGATTAATTTATTTCTATATATATATATACTAATGTGGATAATTTTTGTTTTTGTAATATATAAGGAATTGGAGCATTTTTAGGGATCTGAGCACCCGTACTCTTAAAGTGGAAGTTGTCCAACAACTTCTTGAAAACATCCCCGTCTTAATCTGCAACTTGGAGAAAATATTCCCGCCTACTTTTTTCGACGTCATGGAACACCTAGTTGTCCACCTCCCGTATGAGGCATTACTTCGTGGACCCGTGCATTATGGATGGATGTATCAGTATGAAAGGGCCATGAAAACTTTAAAAGGAAAAGCCAAAAACCTAGCAAGAGTTGAAGGTTCTATTGTTGCGGGAAGTTTGACGGAAGAAACATCACATTTCACATCGTACTACTTTGCACCGTAAATACGTACAAGAAAACGAGCTCCAAGAAGATATAATGATGGTGGTGTCGTGCCGACATATATGGAAGACGATGTTCCAGACATCTTTTGTCAAATTGGGCGATTGGGTGGAAAATTGAAAGAGGTTTGGTGGTTGAGTGATGAAGACGTCCATAGTGCACACCTTTATATTCTTCTTAATTGCGAGCATCCATTGATTGCTTATTTTGAAAGGTAAATATATAAACATACACACTTATATATATATTCAATATTAAATATATAACATAACATATATGATTTTACAGCCAATTTATGACTCAAGTCGAGGAAGCAATACTTGGTATATCGACAACTGAGTTAGACAAAAGGAAAGATCAACACTTATCAAGTGGTTAAGGAAACGGGTATTTATTTATTACTTAAATTGTACGCATACATTACCACAAAGTAAGTCTAATGTCTAGTTATAGTACTTTTTGTTGCAGGTTGATTATGACGATCCTGACTATCCTGCATGGTTTCGCGAATTACTTCAAGGTCCAGTTGCAAAGGTCACTACATCATCGATGTATTTCACCCGAGGCTATACTTTTCATACCTATGACTATGGTAGACACCGGGCGACGTCGAGATAATTTCTACGGGATATTGCAGGAGATTTATGAAGTTCAATTCCCAGGTATGAGTTTAAAATACGTTATCTTCAAGTGTGAGTGGTACGACCCCGTCGTCAGCAGAGGTGTTCGGATTAACAAGAACGGTGTAGTTGATGTCAACGGTGGACGAAGGTACAACAAATTCTTTTTTTATTAATATCCAGGTTTCCAGTATTAATTAATTTTTACATTGATCTTTATTTTCGTAGGTACAACAAGTTCGAGCCTTTCATATTAGCTTCCCAAGCAGATCAAGTTTGCTTCATTCCATACCCTCAGATTACTACCTCGGGAATAAACTGGTTAGCTGTTATCAAAGTTACACCTCGAGGACGAATAATCGCTGGAGAAGAACCACCATTACAAGAAGAAAACACCAATGAGATCTAGGAAGCTGAAGCAGAAATTCATGAGTTCCTACTCATTGATCCGCATAATCGTGAATACGAAGATGTCCCTGATCACTCAACGGACGAAGGTGTAGACGACGAGTTTTTAGAAAATGATGATGTTTCAACAGATTACGGCAATGTATCCGAATGAATTGTGTATGTTTAATCACAAAAATGAATTTGTATTATATATGTTTTAAGTTTGTTTAATCACAAAATCAATTTTCATTTGGGGTTTGGGGTTTATGTGTAGAAGAGGTTAGGAGTTTGGTTGTATAAGAGGTTATAAGTTAAGGAAGTTGTGGTTTGGGGTTTGGGGTTTGAGTTTAGGGATTTATAAACCCTTTCCTCGTAAAGTCCTAGTAATAGAAAACGCGGGCATAGCCGTTTCCTCGTAAAGTTCTAGTAACGGTATTACTAGGACTTTACGAGGAAAAAAACGCAGGCATAGCTATTTCCTCGTAAAGTATTTTCCTCGTAAGGTCCTAGTAATACAATTACTAGGACCTTACGAGGAAATAAAAACACGATCATAGATATTTCCTCGCAAAGCCCTAGTAATGTTACTAGGGCTTTACGAGGAAACAAAATTCTTTATATAAACTCAAGCAATCCGATTTCTCATTTTGTGGTAAGCTTCTCTCTGAATCCTCTAAAGGTTCTCTCTAATTCGTAGTTAGGTGATTAGATTAGGGAATTTAGATTAGGTGGTTAGTTTAGGGAATTTAGATTAGGTGGTTAGTTTAGGTAATTTAGATTAGGCTGGTTTACTTTTTTAACTGTTTTTTTTAATTATACGGGAATTAATGTTTTGATTTTTTTTTTAAAATATAGATACCTAGACAGAGCAAGATTGCTAGGGCTGCTAGTAAGAGGTCGTCTCTTCAGGGGAGTCACTACAGAGATATTTTCGGGCGTCAGTCTGGTCCCGTTTCATCTTTTTCAGCTCTCAATTCATCTTCGATTCCGGATCGTGACGCTGTTCCTGAGACTCAAGGAGCTTCTACGGCGTCCTGGTTTGAGCAACCACCTCCTCCTCCACCTCTTCCTCCTCCTCCTCTACCGGTCGGGGTTCATCCCGATTTGCAGGTGCCGCCGAACGCACCCTTTGTGGTGTACACGGTGGAGGATATTTGGGCCCTTCCAAGCAGAGAAGGGCTGCCAGAGTTAGATCCTATCCGACGGGACGGCCAAAATGTATTTGGTGACATCGGTGAGAGAAGTCACCCATGTGACTTCTCTCACCGATGTCCTCGACATTTTGGCGGTTGGAAACCCGTAATTAGAGGAGATGTTGCGTCAGAGACGGGAAGGCGGAGGGCTTCCAACACAACAACATCCACCATCACAGTCACAGCCGGCAACCAACTTTGGAGAGGAGTAGGATTTGGCGAGCCAGGACGAGTTCGTTCGGCAATTTCACGACCAGCATCCGTAGTTTTTTTTTTTTAATTGTATATTATGAATTTTAAAAACTTAATTGTATATTATTTAGTTATTTATTAAATATTTTATTTTTTATTTTTTATTTATAATTTGATTTTTTATTTTTTTAAAATAAATGATTTATATTTATAATTAATTTTTTTTTAATAGGGAAAAAATATTTCGAAGCAAAATCCTCGTAAAGGTTTCCAAGTATAATGTCCTCGTAAATAATTCTAGTAAGTTCCTCATAATGAATTACTATGAGCTTACGAGGAAAAGCTAACTACGAGCTTACGAGGAAACCCTACGAGGACCTTACGAGGAAAAGCTAACCACGCCTTTACGAGGAAAATTTTCCTCGTAAATTAGCTAGAACCTTACGAGAAAAAGGTTTTACGATGAACGTGTTTCGACGAAACGCGTTTCCTCGTAAGTTCCTAGTAAATGGTCATTTACTAGGAAATAACGAGGAAAACCCGTCCTAGTAATGGACGAGTTTTCTTGTAGTGTTAGGATTTCAGAATAATAATGTGTACAGTACAAAATAGTAGTGATTAGCAATGTAATCCCAAATTGTAATATAGTACTTAGTATTTACCTTTGTTCTAAAAATCGGTCGCCTAGCCGCCTAGGCGTTAGGCGATCTTCTTCCGTCCTAATTTGTTCCAAATCGCTGTAGAAAATCGGACGACCGATTTTGACCCGTCTAGACGGCCGCCTAATCTATTTTATTATTTTTTTAATAATATTTTTATCTATTTGTTTGATCTAAAATTTAATAAATGTAACTTATAATTATAATTTTGATGAAATTATATCATATTAATTTTATATATTCTATTTGTGTGTTTTATAAGATTCTAAACATGAAAACATATTAATGTTATACACGTTTAAAGATTAACATATTTCATAACATATCAAATAGTGTAAAAATTGTGTTCCGTATAATTCCCGCTTAATCCCCAATTTTTTCTCTAGGTGTTAGGTCCAATCGAACCGCCCGACTAGCGTCTAGCGCGCTCCCGAACATGGGTATTTACATACCTCGAACATATATACTATAAGAAACTTTAAACAGCTGAGCTAAAAGTTAGGTTCATTTTATTTCTATGCAATGACATACATGTATGTACGTCACCAAGAAAGATCGTTGTAGCTATATCTGTGAACTGCCGATGTCACTAAACAAAACATAAAACTAAAAGAACAGATTTTAACAAAAACAACAGAAATCTGCGATCCATGCAATCGAATCCACCTGTAATTTGTTTAGTATGTGGTACTCAATGTAAATCATATTAAAAACATGAGCACTTTCATAAAATTTAGGTTAATTAATGAAAGAAAAATAAAATTCAGTGTTGGGCACATGCCACACCCACCCCATTCTTGGGTCCGCCTATGATACCACTCTAAAGACTTAACACCATATAATATTCCTGTAAACAAAGAGCTTTAAGCTAATAGCACTAAGAAGGATCATTGCAAACACAACGTAACTAAACCAGGATCGAACAAAGAGGTTCATGTCTGTTTCCTAAGGGAACTGTATTTACTCATCTAGATTACATATTATTTTGATTGGCTCGAACTGTAAGGTAAAGGTCACTTGCCTTACTCTTTAACCAAAGAGCCAAGTTAAGGAGAAGAACGTCTCAATTCACTCTCCTTTGAAACATAAACGATAGACCGATATTTTGACTGTTTGTTTGCGTTTGTATTTGTATTCTTTTTCTCAGAAATGATACGTTTTCAAACAAACACCAAGTTCAATTGATACAGCGAGATCTTACCAAAAAGGGAAAAAAATGATACAAAGAGATCGAGCCGATTATTATACGTTTTTAATATGTTTTAAGTTCCATATTTTACAGTACTAGTATTATTGGTAGAATCCTCTAACAAGCTCTTGGTCAAAAACAAAAACAAAAATCTTCTAGCGAGTTACTGTACGTATTTGTCCTAAACCATTTTCTAACATCATAAATTATTATATGACATACTTTCAATTTCTTATACATATTAAAAGTTTAATATGCTAGTAATTAAAACTTATGTTTATTTGATACCTTCAGTTTTTTAAGTTTGTAATTTATCATTATTAACTGAAAAAAAATATATATACTTGTAAGATCAGTTCAACAAAAAGAAATAACTGATACATATAGACGATAGAAAATGGGATGTTAATAGACATCACAGACAAAATGACTGTACGAACACCAAAATAAAATTTCTTACTTTTGAGCCTCCAAAGCGAGAAGGTAATGAAGTCATACTACTGCATGTCGAGCGATGTATGAATGATGACGGTGCTCACGAGTGACACTTAGAGAAATTATCATTGCCGCCTCATTGCGTTCTTGGAAAGCGTGATCTAAACTCTATTTATATATTCTTAAACCAATTAGAAACATAAAACTATTAAGTAATAAGTAATATCAGTCATTGAACAAATCTGTTGTTACTTTTAATAGCTATTGTGATGGCATACTCATGTGAAATTCAGTCAAATGAACCATAGTCTACCTTCCATTACCAAAAAAAAAGAGCAAGTTGAAGAAAAATCATAGAAAATAGCTAAAAACTTGTCAGAGGAATAAGACAAGCCATTCTTGAGGTTGGGGATAAAAGTGGAGTTGGAAAATATCGTAGTAATCAGTAGTGGTGGGCCATTTCTGTTATCCAAAATACAGTCCAGCGTACCGAAAGTCTTAAACAACAACACATTTTATGTGGTCGCGACGATTTTCTTCATACTTAGTTTAAATGTCCGCGTTTGTACTTTATGTTAAAAGACTAACTAACTAATCAATTCAAAAGGACAAAAAACTTTGATGGTATGTAAATACTGATATTATTCGATTTGAATATGTGAAAATAAGAATGTGTTCGTTTACTTTAAGGTTAGTTTGTGTCAATGCATGCACTATACAGAATCGTCAAGTGTTATATATTTAAGTGTTATATATTTAATTGAATGTGAATGAATGCAAGTGTTTATTTGAATTATTGCAATTGTTTATATGAACAATTACGACGTTTTGGTAATAAACATAATGGCAACCTTTGTAATAACTACCTTTATGATTGTAACCCTTGGTGATTAATCATTGATAATTGTAACTTTTGGTAATAACTACTTTTATGATTGCAACCCTTGGTAATTAACCATTGCAACTCCTTAACTAACAATTGCAACTCTTCATTAACTTTTGCAACTCTTTGTTTTAACCATTGCAACTATTGGTTGCAACCTTTCATTCTCTATATAAAGAGATGTAGGCATTGGCAAATGACATAGAGAAAATCAGAAACAAATAGTTAGTAAGAGAGTAAGAGAGAAATAGATTCATTGTTCAAAGATCATCAAAGATCTTTGAAGAACACATATAAACACTAAAACTTCTTTTTGTTTCTCTTGTATCTTAATTAACCTAGAACAAGAGTGAGACTTTGATTGTCTTATTCTACAAAGGGATTTCGTGTAACCCAAAGGTTTGGAATATGGTCGAAATACTCTTTAAGGAAAGTGACCTCATGCGCGATTCAATCATTATCCAAGTATATAATTCACAAATTCCTGGGTTACAACCCTATATAACCAACAATCTTAAAAAGTATTATTCTTGTGAATTATGCCTTGTGTATCAGTGCGAAAAATGACATCAAAGTTTGGAAAGTTGGATAAATTTAAAGGAATAGACTTTAGAAGATGGCAAAAGAATAAGCATTTTATCCTCACAAATCTGAATGTAGTGTATGTTCTAAGCATGCATATGCCTACTGTACCGGAGGATGTTGAGAATGAGTCTTTGGATGAGACAAGGAAGCAACTTAAATGGGAAAACGATGATTACATATGCCGTGGTCATATTCTCAACGGTATGTCAGATCCTCTTTTTGATGTTTATCAGAATGTCGAATCTGCAAAAGAGTTGTGGGATGCATTAGAATCAATGTACATGGCTGAGGATGCTTCTCGTAAGAAGTTTCTTGTTAATAATTTTAATAATTACAAGATGTCTGATTCTAGGCTAGTTATGGAGAAATACAATGAATTGCTTCGTATACTAGGTCAATTTTCCCAACACCACATGATGATAGATGAATCCATCTCACTATCGAGTATCATCGATAAGTTACCACCTACATGGAAAGATTTTAAACACATGTTAAACACACAAAAAGGAAGAGGGTTCTCTTGTACAACTTGGCAGCCATTTGTGTATAGAGGAATCTCTAAGGACGCAAGAGGGAGAAAAACCCAAAAATAATGAGGCTGGTACTTCTTCCATCAATATGATGGAGGAAGATGTGAGTTCTAAGAAGAAAAATTGGAGGAAACGCTCCTCTGATAACAACACTTACAATGGATCTAACAAAAATTTTAAGAGCATTTGTTGGAATTGTAACAAGCCGGGTCACTTAAGTCGTGATTGTCGAGCAGGAAAGGATAAGAATAAAATGGGACAGAACCGTTTGGGACAAGGGTTTAAGGACCAAGGTCCATCCACTCATCAAGGTCAAATTTCTGATTTTAAACCATATTATAATGAGAATTATGTATCAAAAATTTATGAGGCATTTTATGTGCAAGATGATGAAGTGGCATGGTGGATTGACTCGGGCGCAACAACACATGTTTGCAGAGATCGAGAATGGTTCATTACATATGAGCAAGTTCAAGAGGGATCCGTACTTCATATGGGAAACGAGTCAACTACTCCTATCCTAGGCCGTGGATAAGTGGTGTTAGAGTTTAGTTCTGGAAAAACCATTGATCTCAAGAATGTACTTCATGTACCCGGAATTAGGAAAAATTTAGTCTCTGGTAGTGTTTTAAATAAATGTGGTTTTAAACAAGTGTATGAATCCGATAAGTATGTATTATCAAAATGTGGTGTGTCTGTTGGATTTGGATATTTCTGTAATGGAATGTTTATGCTTAATATTAATAAAATTAATAAAGTTATCAATTCTGTTTGTATGGAAAGTTCTAGCAAAAATGATAGTTTTCTATGGCATGCTAGATTCGGTCATGTTCATTATAATCGTATGATTAATATGTCTAAAGAAGGGTTGATTCCTACTTTTGATATAGATTTAGGAAAATGTAGTACTTGCATGCTAACAAAAATAATTAGACAACTATTTAAAGGCATTGAAAGAAATTTAGTAGTGCTAGAACTTATATATAGTGATCTATGTGATTTGCATGCTACACCATCTATAGGATACAAGAAATATTTTGCTACATTCATAGATGATTATTCTCGTGTATGTTATGTGTATTTATTACATACTAAAGATGAGGCCTTAGATAAATTTCAGATTTAGAAAACTGAGGTTGAATTAGAACAAAATGGTTTGATTAAGAAATTACACACTGATAGAGGTGGAGAGTATTATTATCTGGTATATTTTCAGTCTGTAGGCATTATACATGAAACTACAGCTCCATATACACCACAACAAAATGGTGTATCAGAAAGGAAAAATAGAATCCTAAAAGAAATGGTTAATTCCATTTATCCTACTCAGGATTGAGTGACGGCTTTTGGGGAGAAGCTATGTTAACGGCTTGCTATTTATTAAATAGAGTTTCTAATAAAAGGAACAAACTTACCTCTTATGAACTTTGGTATAAGAAAAAACCCAACTTGAATTATCTTCGAGTGTGGGGATGTAGGGCTGTAGTGAGACTACCCCAAACCAAAATTAAAACTTTGGGAGAGAGAGGTATTGATTGCATTTTTATTGGATATGCAGAGCATTCCAAAGCTTATAGGTTTTATGTAATAGAACCTAATGATTCAATAGCAGTTCACACTGTGATCGAATCACGAGATGCAATATTTGACGAAACTTGGTTTTCGTCTATATGCCAAATACTTTAGCCAAGTTCAAGTGGAACTAATAAAGGAGATGAAACTCTTGTGTCTCCTTACTTGTCACATATTCTTCGTAAGAGCAAGCGAGGAAGGATTGAAAAATCATTTGGTCCAGATTTTCAAATATATTTAGTTGAAGGATCAAGAGATGAGATTGATTTCCAACACTCATACTGTTATCATATTGATAATGATCCAAGAACTTATAGTGATGCTATGAAGTTTCAATATGTTGCTTTTTGGATTGAAGCAATAAATGATGAATGGACTCCATCATGGGAAATGATACTTGGATCATGTCGGATCTCCCACCCGGTTGCAAGCCTTTATGCTACAAATGGATCTTCAAAAGAAAGATGAAAGTTGATGGAACAATCGACAAATTTAAAGCTCGATTGGTTATTCAAGGCTTTAAACAAAGGGAAGGTATTGATTATTTCGATACATATGCTCCAGTTGCTAGGATCTCTTCTATAAGATTATTAATAGCTTTGGCAGTAGTTAATAACCTTGTGGTTCACCAAATGGATGTTAAGACGGCGTTCTTAAATGGTATTTTGGAAGAAGAGGTGTATATGAAACAACTTGAAGGTTTTGTTATGCCTGGCAATGAGCAAAAGGTGTGTAAGTTGATCATCATTGTATGTGCTAAAGCAAGCACCTAAACAGTGGCATCAAAGATTTGATGAGGTTGTCTTATCAAATGGTTTCAAGTTAAACCAATCTGATAATTGTTTGGATAGCAAATTTGATGAATCCGGTAACGGAGTAATCATTTGTTTATATGTTGATGACATGTTGATCTTTGGTACTGACCTTAGACAAGTAGAGCTTACAAAAGTATTTTTGTCATCAAATTTTGAAATGAAAGACATGGGAGAGGCGGATGTGATTTTGGAATTAGAATCAAACGTGAAAACAAAGGACTATCTCTAACACAATCTCACTACATTGAGAAAGTTCTTAAGAATTTCAATTGTGAGAATTGTTCTCCAATAAGCACTCCCATGGACCCGAGTGTGAAGCTTATGCCTAATACAGCACAAGCAGTATCTCAACTCGAGTATTCACAAGTGATTGGCTGCTTAATGTATGCCATGACGAGCACCAGGCCAGATATAGCTTACGCTGTAGTAAGGTTGAGTAGATACACTAGTAATCCCAGTACTTAACATTGGCAAGCCTTAAAAAGGGTGCTCAAGTATTTGAAAGGAACCATTAATTATGGTTTGTCATATGTTGGATTTCCTTCGGTGTTAGAAGGGTATTCAGATACAAGTTGGATTACCAACATAGAAGATCATTCTTCTACAAGTGGTTGGGTGTTTTTGCTTGGGGGAGGTGTCATTTCATGGGCTTCTAAGAAACAAACTTGCATTACAAGTTCGACTATGGAATCAGAATTCGTAGCATTAGCAGCTGCCGGTAAAGAAGCAAAGTGGCTAAGAAATTTAGTGTACGAAATTCCATTGTGGCCGAAACCAGTATCACCAATTTCTATCCATTGTGATAGTCAAGCTACCTTGGCTAAGGCCTATAGCCAAGTGTATGATGGTAATTCTAGACACATGGGCGATAGACATAGCGCAGTACGTGAGCTGATCACTCATGGGGTGATAACAATAGATTTTGTTCGGTCTCAACAAAATTTAACTGATCATTTGACGAAAGGATTAGCTAGGGACTTAGTGATTAAGTATGTGAAAGGGATGGGTTTAAAGTCCATTTGAAATATTTAATGGTGGGATATCCAATTCCCCTCTAATACGACGTTAAAAGCTGAATTCAATGTGGAAAGCTTACACTTAAAGATTGAAGCACATTTTTTTATTTAATCCCAAAGTATGTGCTTGGACCTACAAGATTAGTTAGGTTGAAATATATTCTTAATAAATACTTTGAAAAAATGCATTTGAAGGTGCATGACTGAAAGTATTTACCTATATGAGTGTGAAGTGATGCCGCTTCAATAAGTTGGGACTTGGTTTTGTATGCGCTCATGAATGGATATGGACACATGGCTTATAATAGTGTCAAGTATAACATTTAGAGTAGTGTGGAAACACGTGTGTGTGTATTATCTTCATGTGTTCAAAATGGGTTGAAGGATTCAGTCCGTAGGACATCAAGATTCTCGAATATTTGGAATGTGTAATACACTAATATGAAAATTCAATTCTTCAAACATTTTCATTTATGCATGAGTTTGATATATGTATTATTTATTTAATGAATCTGTGATTACACTTAAATTGGGAGGATTGTTATATATTTAAGTGAATGTGAATGGGTGTAAGTGTTTATTTGAACCATTGCAATTGTTTATATGAACAATTACCACCTTTGGTAATAAACATAATGGTAACCTTTGGTAGTAACTACCTTTATGATTTCAACCCTTGGTGATTAACCATTGATAATTACAATATTTGGTAATAACTACCTTTATGATTGCAACCCTTGGTGATTAACCATTGCAACTCCTTAACTAACCATTGCAACTCTTTATTAACCTTTGCAACTCTTTGTTTTAACCATTGCAATTATTGGTTGCAACCTTTCATTTTCTATCTAAAGAGATGCAGGCATAAGCAAATGACATAGAAAAAAAAATCAAAAACAAATATTTAGTAAGAGAGTAAGAGAGAAATAGATTTATTGTTCAAAGATCATCAAAGATCTTTGAAGAACACATATAAACACTAAAACTTCTTTTTGTTTCTCTTATATCTTAACCTAGAACAAGAGTGAGACTTTGATTGTTTTATCATACAAAGAAATTTCGTGTAACCCAAAGGTTTAGAATAGCGTTGAAATACTTTTTTAAAAAAATGACCTCATACGCGATTCAATTATTATCTAAATATATAATTCATAAATTTCTGGGTTACAACCCTATTTAACCAACATCAAGTTATTGTTCCCACTACTCCATTATTGCTGCAACTTCTTTTGTCCTGCAACCAAAAAGTATTGCTTGAGAGAATTTGAATAGCGATTAGACATTATAACATCATTAAGTAATTGAGAAAATTTGAGACACTATTACTGTCTTGAAAAATGTTTTAGAAAGTCAGCTTGTAATAGTCAAATATAAAGGCAATTAAACAGGGATAAATGGTTTATTTTTTTTATTTTTTTTTCAAACACTAATGGTTTTATTTATATATGCTAGAAAGTCAGCTTATAACAATCAATCAGAAAGGCAACAAAACAGTGATAAATGTGGTTTATTTTATGTTTGTGATTTTGTACCAGGCCTTTTCGTTATATTTTTAAATTTTTTTTATTAACCAGAAGTATTTAGATCGGAACCTAATCAATTTTTTTGGGGAATAATGTCAACGATTAGTTAGATTAGTGTTTAAAAAAAAAATGTCAACGATTAGTTAGATTTCATGTTTTTCAATAAGATATGGTTCTATTTTTGTCTGGTCAAACAGTAGCAACTTAACTCCTAACAGAATTTGTATAAAAAATAATCGATAATTTATGTTTAATATTCTTTAGATGTTTGATATCTTGCATTACACACCACATATCTGATGTTACACACCACATGTAATTGGTATTGACTTATCTCAATTATTTCTTTTTAGCATCAGATATCCAATGAAGTCTAAACTAACTTTTATCGCTAAACGGCATTAGACAACTCAGATAGTAAAAATAAGACTGGTTTTGGGTTAAGCCGGATGAAATATTAGTATTGGATTCCTAAATTGTTTTTAAGAAAATCACCCCTCCCCCCCCCCCCAAAAAAAAATTATAGACCTCCAAATCTATTATAAAAAAACAGTTGAAATCGTTAAAAAATCATCTTATACCTCTTAATTCTCAAGACCGACCCTGAGTAAAGACACCTATGTTAACGCTTGCTCAACAAAAACATTGTTTTTTTTAACTTTGGGAATATCGGATCTAGGCATGGCTATTCGGGTAGTCGGGTCGGGTTCAGGTCGGATCCTTTCGGATCCGGATCTTTTGGGTTTAGGATTTTAGGATCTGATAGGGTAATTTCAAATTCTCGTTTTTAGATCGGTTCCGGTCGTATCGGATCGGGTCGGGTCTTAGATAGTTGGACCCATTCGGATAACTAGAATTTATTGATTCTAATTCGGTTCGGTTCCAGATCGGGTTCGGTTCGGATTCAACCTAAAAAATAACTAAATATACAAAAAAACAATATCTGAAAATATTTTTATATCCGGAAATATTCAAAATTTGTGTTTATATTATATTAAAATGGGTATATATATATTAAACTATGTGAGATACAACATCAATTTTTTGTCTCTTAGTGGTTGATCCCCTTACTCTCTAGAGAAATAATCCATCTTCGACTCCCCCTCAATATATTTTATTTAATTTAGATTATTAATTTGGGTACCAACGGGTTTCGAGTTTGGATCAGGTCGGATCCAAGATCTGCGGGTCCTCTATAACAAGACTCGATAGGATAATTTGATCGGACCGATTCCTATCCGAACCGAGTTTTTTCGGGTCGGCTCTTTGAGTCTGGATAAAATGCCTAGACCTATCTAATCCGTAAAAAAATCAAACTAATTTCCAAAAAAGTGATGCTACTCATAGATGAAAACTCATCTAACAGCATGACTGCAAAGATTTAGTGTCGTGGGGTTGCTTGGAACCCGGATCTCCTTGTTGTCTGCCTACCACTATATCACATCCGTGTGATTGATTCTTCTTTTTCGTATGATGATAATGCCGTTTTAAATTTAGCCGCTACTTATAAACTCATCACTACATTTAAACACAACATAACAATATCGACACTGATTTTATGTCATGTTTTTCCTTATTTCCATTTCTTTTTTTGAAAAGTCATACATAACCTATAATTGCATAATCTCTGTGGCTGCGACAAAAGAGCTATACCTAGTCAAGAGAACTGTTAAGTATTACAAACATTTATCAGGCGGTTAAAGAGCATTGGTTGTAAGTTGTGATCAATCAGTCAAAGACTATAGCAAGTCAGTCGTACGTTAAGCATACATGTTAATGTGTTTCTTATGGCAATCAAAACGTTTTAAGATATGCTTAGATCTTAAAAATTTCAAGCGTTAAGTAGAACTGTGGATATTAGATCAAAATACATAGTAATATGGAGACAAGATCTTAATTTCAAAATAAGATTTCGGGGATCGGATATAGTGGTCTCACACTATACTGGGTCACTTTAATTAAAAGATCCACTTCACTGATAAGTGATAAACTTGCAGGCCACTCGCTATGTCTGTCTCAATCTTAAGTTGACTTCTTATAAAGTTGTGAAGGCCGAAATGGAAGAATTAGTTCCACTAGTTCTCTTTATATATATCTTATAATCTATTGTTTGGTACCTACGGATTTTAAAATCTTCCCAAACATTTTATGAATTGATAAGTATTTACTTTAAAATAGTTTACTTTTCATAATCTGTCAAGCAATACCATGATTATAGGTTTTTGTTTACATGTTACCAAATAAAAATTTATATCATTGTAGATTTTACTTTCGCTGCTACATATATATATACATATATATTTTTTAAAGTCATATCATTCAATATGCGTAATTTTTTAGTCAGGTATTGATAAATGAACCTGTAAATCAATGATTGCAATAGTAGTCTTTACTTGAAAATTACTGTACCCGCTTGGTATATAATTTCACTTTCGTAATGAATTATTAACAGCAAGAAAACTAACAATAGTTACGTACGAGTTTGGTATGATTCCATATTCCCCATCATACATTTTGATAATGGACCCAATTATCTTTAGCAGCAGACTGCAATTTCAATGGTTACGATAATTAAGTAAACTTGATATATGAGCTCACGTAGTGCACAACTATAATACATTGCAGCTGTATGGGGAGAAAGTGGTGAAACCAATGGGCTTACAAGTTAAAAACATGGGTAAAATTCGATGGAACCAAATGAATTTAATGAAACTCAATTTTTTTTTTTTTTTGAGAAAATGAAACTCAATTTTCTTAGAGAAAGTTATTGGTTCTGAGTCTTCTGACTATAATAGTTTAGATTCGTCTAGAATAAACAGAACTTTGATATACGAATAAACTGATTGATTAGTTAAAATTATTTCCAAAATTGTAAAATAAGTAAAAAGGAAGAGGATAGTGTTGATAAAATAAGGAATAAGATGAAGTTGTTCTCATTTATGTTAAACATTAAATATAAAAGAGTAGAACATTAAGTTTATATAGTGAAATTGTCATTGTTACAAGACAATACAAACTTTAAAAAAAAAAATGACAATACAAACTAGAAACTAAATATTAAACATCGAAATTTTGAGCAGTGTGATGCAAAAAATAGTGGGGCTAATACTTAATATACTTGTTTTTTTTTTGAACTGAGGATTTCTATTTAATATGTCTGTCCACAAGCATAAATATGGTAAGCGTTAGACCATCTCCATTAGGAGTTTATTAAAGGTTCAACGGAGGGGTTCACACGGTTTACGAGACAAATAGTAGTGAACCTACTTCACTTGAGTTTGCTGTGGTGATACTGGTTCATCACGGATTCGCCACGTGGCGAACCATGATTCGTCTAATTTTTTGTTTTTTTTAGAGAAAAAAATAAATAAAAAAACCCCCTTGGATTCACTAATGGAGATGCTCTTTAAATCCTTTTAAAGAAAACGTAACACAATCAGCAGCTGAGCTGACTTTCTTTAGCTTTTCTAAGGTTTGTGGATTCATTGCATTATCTTTTTTTTTGATAAAGGGCTTGGGTTCATTGCATTATCCCAGTATCATTTGATTTAATGTCATAATTCTGTTACATAAAAATCAAAAAATCAAAAATAAAAAATAAAAATTATTGCTACGATATTATCATCTTGATGTTAGTCCTGCCACTGTTTTGAACTTTTTGTGTGGTTGTGTTACAATAAACAATAAATGTCGATGTTTTTTTTTTCTTTTGAATTTCCAAAGAAATTTGGGCCTTGGTCTTAATCTCCATTAGGTCTGGAATCAGCCTTTACTAATATCATTAATGGCATAAAGTACCTCTCCCACAGTTGATGGAATCCAAGAGTACAACAGCACCAACGTCTACACTTAAAAAAGTTGGGCTGCCACATCCGTGATAATAAATAAATGTCGATGTTTACGTGATATTCTTTATTTTTATAAAGTTACTTTGATAAGGACTTAACATATTTTCATTATCATACACAGAAGCAACCATCTAAGTCATGGTCATCATCATCGCTAGCACGACCATATTCTATATGGACCAAAATAGTTTCCACCACATAAAACTGATCGTTTATAAAATGGAAACTAGGTTTCTCCACTCATCTCTATATCAAAACCCATTTCTCCTCATTTCCCTTTAATTAGTAATTACCTTCTTCCCTAAACGAACAAAGAGTAATTAACAATATAATATGCCTCTTAGAATCAAACCCGTACCTATCCTCTTTCTCATACTCATTGTTTGCTCTTCATCATTAGGTAAATGTACGAAGCTTCATCTTTTTTGAACCCATACCCTAGTCCGAGATCAGCTTTAGATGTAACTCGTCGTACATTTCCTCTATTCTTCATTGTTGAAACTGATGCTTAGATATTGTAGACTACTAGCCTTAAAACCACCATTACCAGATTACCATGCATTGGATTGGTGGAGATTATGTAGAATACGAAAACACATCTTACATAACTTGTTTGTGTTGCAATATACCAATCTGTTTTGATTATATAGATTATTTAGAAAGAGAATGTCGTATAATCCTCTGATACATTTTTTTTTCTCTTTTTGCTATAGTGAAAGGCTCTATCCAGCTCGAAGGCGCAAAGATGCATGAAAATTTCAAGCTTTACAAGGTAATGTATTATTTACGCAAATAATTTTTAGGAATGTTGTTTTGTATCAAGAGATTGATCATAATATCTGTATATATGGTTTAAAAAATATATAGAGTGAGGAGATGGAAGTGAAGAAGATCTCGAGCCACAGGAAGTTGATGTTCCACTCGACCTCGGACTATGACGACGCAGGCGCCAACCCCAAGCATGACCCAAGAAGAAGGCCCGGAGGGAAACCTTGAATCAACACACGATTATCTCTCTCTCTCTCTCTCTCTCTCTATATATATATATATATATATATATAAATATAAATTAGCCTATAAGCACATGTACTAATATCTATATATATGAGTGTACGTATCCTATTCTGACATTTTGTTTGAAGATGAGATCAGTGTACAATACCGTTCGGAAACGCTTCGTGAAAGGGAGACTAGTTTTCATTATATATACTAAACCATGAATTAACTATTATCATCTTATTTATTAACATATAGTCCTTATTTTCTGTTATATTGAATATTAAATAAAGAGTGTTGTGGCTTTGTTAAAAACACAAGGGAGTTTTGTTAAAGTGAATATGTAGTTCCATGAGATGATCAGTTAAACCAAAAGTTCACTTAATTACAATGTTTTTTTGTCGAACATTTGTAATGTTCAGTTACAATGTTTAAAAGTGAGTTAGTTTAATGTTCTGTACACTCAAATATATAGCTGATTAGTAGGATTTCTATCAAATTAATTGAACGCTTTACCAAATTACAGACACTATAATTTACTGAACTTCTTAATTATTCTAATTAATGCAAGCATTAGGATTTCAGAATAATAATATGTACAGTTCTTTAACATGTTTACCAAAATAATAATAATAATAATAATACGTACAGTACTATAATAGCGATTAGCAGGTAATCCGAAATTGTAATATAATACTTTCATATTTTACATATTTTGTTTATCATTTTTCAACCTCGAACATATATATTTAATAAAATCTTTAAACAGCTTATCTAAACAATTATTAGGTCGTTTTATTTTCTTGGGTCAAATAATTTGGGATATGATGACAAAAATACGAAATCTCTAAGGCTAATGCTCTGTATATAAAAAAATATAAGGTCATTTTATTCCTTCGCATTGACATATATACGTACTAACAGTTAAACGGAGAAAGATCGTAATAGCTGTGAGTACTATCGATGTCACAAACAAAACATAAAACTAAAAGAACAGATCAATAACGGAAAGAACAGAAATACTATTTGCGCATCAAGGACATCGAACCCTGAGCTACAATTATAAGGTCGAGCATATATATTTAATAAAAATCTTTAAACAGCTGAATACCATTATAAGGTCGTTTTACTTTTTGGGGTCATATAAGATCATTGGTAATATCAATCCCTTATATATTACGGGAGAAACATTTAAAAAATTGTAGCCTCAATTTTGTAGTAATTAAAAAATACCTCATGTTTATGTGTCATTCAATTAGGTAGTTAATTATATTCAATTGAAAAATAAGTAGGTTTACATTCGATTTTTATATGTCGCTAAATACATTCGTTGGTTAAATTATATGATATGATAATATGAAATGATATTTATGATAGAAGCATTTATGATTGTTCCCCTAGATATAATTACTATTTTATTTTCTTTCCATAAATAAAACCTACGGAATTACCATAAATGACTAATATATATATATATATATGACACTTAATGATTCTAAAAATCAATATTTGATAACAGTTTATATATCCTCCATCGTTTTTCTTTAATTTTATATTATTCAAATAAATTAAACAATCAAATTAGCTATAAAATTAAACTTTAGA
>CAKOAT010621821.1:2746-24373 GCA_932364175.1 Eruca vesicaria subsp. sativa
ACTAGAGACCTCCCGGAGCCTCGATTTCCCGCATCCCCGATTCGACCTTACGACACGGTCGCTTTCTGAACCACGGCCGAAATGTCTCTCGTTTCGTCTCGATCCGACTTACCGTTCGAGTTTTACGATAAAAACCGTAAAACTTCGTTTTCTCGGAAAGAACTCGAGGAAATCGTATAAAACGGCAACGGTTAAACGACACACCGAACATTGCCTAAACTATACGATTTATCCGAGATTTCTCGTTGAAATCATAAAAAACGCGCTTTTAATAAAAAACGCTGAGTAAGTCGTAAAAAAACGTGTTTTTAATAAAAAGTCGAGTAAATCGTAAAACTTTGCGATTAACTCGAGAAATTTATTAAAAACGACGTCAGATCAGGAAACGATTCCNGTTTACTCGCAGAAAGAAAATAAAAGTCAAGTTTAAACATAAAAGGAAGATTTGAAGAGAAATAGAAGATTTCCGCAGAAGAAAAGGAAGGATCGAGAAGAATGGAAAGTTCCCGATTTAAGTCAAATCTGGGCAAAATGGAAAGATCGGATAGCCAAGATGAGGAGTATATAAAGAGGAGGTCTAGGGCAGAAGCAGATATACGAAATTCAGAGCTCTCACCACCAAAACTAGCATTTAGGAATATTTCCGTTTTTCTGTTAGCGAGCTGCGTCTCAATTAGGGTTTTCTAGTTCTCACGCTTTCGGCAATTCTTTTTGTACCAGTTCTACGCAGATTCAGAATAAGAACCTCTTTGCTCTCTGTTTTCGTTTATTCTCTTTTAAATTCTAAGTATTTTCGTCATCTTATTTTCGTTGTGCGGTTCTCGCAGATAGCCGGTTCCTCTGGAAACTTAGGGTTTTCCCGAAGTTTCCTTTTTACGATTTATTTGACAGTAGGGTGAAATCGACTCCCACATGGATTTTACTTTGGCTGCTTGAAAAACATTAAGAATCCTTTGCAAGATAGCAACCATTGTTTTGATTCTACCTGTGGAGTTTACTTATTATAAAACAATGAGGATTTCGTTACATTAGGTGTGGCTTAAACAGTGATTGCTGTGTTACCTATAGGCTACTCGCAAAGCTTTGGTCAAGAAATTGTAACAAATTAAAACATTGGCGGAGAAAATATTAGTTTCCACTTTCAAGAGAGCATAAAAGTTTACCAAAGGATCATCAAATACACTTCTGTTCCTCCAAATTTAACTTAACAATACTAAACATGTTTTTTTTTTTGAACTTCCTGAAAATAAAGAAGAGAGATTGTGAGCGAAGATCAAGCTTTGCGGACAATGGAACGTCTCTCTCGCTGGTACTCAACCTCCCCTCTCTGATGCATTATCAACAGAGCCCTCCTCACCTGCCATTTTAACATTCACACAAAAGTCAAAAATCACATCACTCATTGGTGAGGAATAAACAACCAAGATATCAAAAGTGTAAGTACCATTGAATCGTTCATTCCCATTCTAGCCAAATCCTCGATAAGTCTTCTCTCTGATAACCTTGCTCCGATCCCCATTCTTCTCTTGATCTGTGTTTCCGCTTGCTGTTTTGACATCAACTCAATTAGTCAATACATCTCCATCCATCAAAGAAAGGAATATGATTCTTTCTTCCCACACTTACCTTTATCTCGTTGGCCATCTCACCCGATATGTTAATCTGTTGATTTATCCCTGACCTTGCTGCATCCATGGTTGAGGTATCGAAAAGTTTATACGCTTTGTCTACATCATCTTCTGTGGCGTCGTGTGACCTGGCCGATATAGCAATGTCAATACACAGGCACACTCCCAACAGGTTTTAGGAATCTTTTTATGCTAACAACAAGATTACTTACAGTCTCATTTTTGCAAGCGACTCGCTCAGTCTGACAATAGCTTCGAGTTGTCTGACTGTGATAGGTATTGGGGCAGCCTCTCCCGTTTCATGTGCACGTCTCTTCGTATCCTGTTTTAACAAAATAGTTTTATCTTGAGACCAACTTTGTTTTGTATCATCTTATTATCAAATGCTCTAAAGCTACATGTCAAAAAAATACCTCTCTGATCTTGACATATAGCTGCTGCAGCTTCATAGCTGCCGATTCTGTGAGACGGGGATGACACCTTGATCGACAGTATTGTATATACCTGAGGTGACAATATCATTTACATTAAGAGACAGAGTTTTGTAGAGAAAAACTGCAAAGAACACATTTGTCTAGTCATGATGAACGCAACACACACCTCTTGAGCCAATTATCTTCCTTAGAATCTGTGTTTTCATCTGTAACCTTGTCTGCAGATGCATGAACCCTTATAATATGGCTTGCTATTTCCTGTCAAGAGTATATTTTTGGCATTAATCATGTATATACCCAAGCAATCAAAGAAGCTAACTATCCCAATTTAACAATTTCTGCTTCACTCTTTACTATGGAATATTCATTTGATTAGGCCTTGAGATGTTCAGCTTACCCTGTCTTGGGAATACTTCCTGATGTCCTTGACAATGAAGATAAGATCAAATCTAGAAAGAATTGTCGTCTGCAAATCAATGTTGTCCTGTGCAGTCTGCCATCGAAAAAATAAAACCTCTCTTAAGAATACTGCAACCAAGAATAGGTGAAAACCAGTGTACTGACAAAGAAGAGTATGAGATGTCAAACCTTAAGATCATCATATCGACCAGAGGGCGGGTTAGCAGCTGCAAGAACCGAGGTTCTGGAGTTTAAGACAGTTGTTATTCCAGCTTTAGCAATCGAGATGGTCTGCTGCTCCATTGCTTCATGAATAGCAACTCTATATGCATGAAAAAAACGTATGTCAAATTCTAGTCATCAAGAAGAATTAGATTTTGTCTACCTCGTGATTCAGATTTGTATTACCTATCTTCCGGTCTCATCTTGTCAAATTCATCAATACACACAACGCCCCCATCAGCCAAAACCATAGCACCACCTTCAAGATAGAACTCACGCTGCAGCAAACACAATGTGTAAAATGAATGAAAATGTCATAGCTAACTTAGTTTAAACATATGGTAGAGAGAAGCAGTAAGTCTAGCAACATGATGTGTACTAGAAAAAGACTTAATGTATAAAAGAAAAACACGGCAAGGATTAGGACTTACTGTGCTGCTATCTCGAATCACAGAAGCAGTGAGTCCAGCCGCTGATGAACCCTTTCCAGATGTATAAACAGCAATTGGAGCTGTCTTCTCCACAAATTTAAGAAACTAGAAAAAAAAAAGTAGATTGGTTCCACATCTAAGCTACCAGTGCTGTACATAACAGTTGACTTGCTTGTAAGGGTTTAAAATATAAAACAATTACAAAGTTATTTCCTAAAATCATTGATACTGAGACCACAGTAAAAACCTGTGATTTTGCAGTTGATGGGTCTCCTAGAAGCAAAACATTGATATCACCTCTTAGTTTCACTCCATCTGGTAGGCTCTGAATGAAAGATAAAATGATATCGACATGTCAAAATTTGCATCCAAGTGCACATAAAACGATAACTTAAATCGCAGTCACCTACCTTTCTTGATCCTCCAAAGAGAAGACATGCCACTGCTTTCTTCACGTCTTCGTGACCAAAGATAGAAGGTGCGATCTTGGTGCAAATGTTGCTGTAAACATCATGACTACCAGCAAATTTTTTGAACTCCTCCTCCTAAAAGCATTTTTGTGAGAGGAAAACTGATGAGCTAAACTGCATAAAGCGATGTTCTAAGCCGACCTAAATGGCTTATAATAAGCTAAAGGAATAAGGCCTTTTTCCTCAAGCACAATAGTGTGCTGTGAAGGTGTGAATGGTGTACGCTACCAAATGAGAATAAAAAGGTCCCAAATTATGCAATACTAACTTCGTCAGGAGTGAAGTTGGCAGGGCCACGGGAACTGGCCTCATTCGTGTCTTCCAGTCCAACAACTCTGATGTAAGGCTGCCGAATGGCAACTGCTCCTTTATGCCTACATCCAATATACACAATTGGTACAACTTTACCAGAATACAAATATTCATTTGACAAAAAGACAAAAGGCTTACGAGTTAGAAGATGATGAAGCTTGGAAAATGCTGTAGATACCCATTACAGTCAGTCTGGTTCCAGGTACAATTAATTGTACAAGATGCCTATCAACTGAGAGAAGCATATTTCTTGGAAGCTCTCCAGTAGGAACATCCTACAAAATCCATAAGCATTTCTTATAGAGCTGACCAAACAGAAAATCATAACCATGCCCAACAACAGAATCAAGGGATCATTACCTCCGGATTCTCCTGTAGCTTTAACGTCTGTTGATCAACATACTGGCTCCTATCCGGAACCACCATCCACGGATCAAGAGGACAAGGTTCTTCTCCAGGCTAAACAATGTCAAAACTGATCTTTTAAAAACTGCAAAAAGTATAATCACCACCGAAGGAAAGAGATTATGAAAGTACCTGAGGAATATGATCACAGGAGCGAGGAACAATGGCCCCACCGAGACCTGGACGACATGGAACTTCTCTAGTTTTCCTACAATTCTTGCATACTAGAAAGACATAAGTCGCCTTTGCCTTCACCCTGGAAGCTGCAATGCTAATCCCAGAGATTTTCACCAACTTTGAGATGTACTGAGCCTGTGAGGAAGTTAAAGATTAAAATCTCCAAATAAACAAGAAAAGATAAACATTCAATCAGACACTCATACCCCAAGTAATCGCATAGACACCGGATCCTCCCTTGAAGTCAGCAAAATCTGCACATCGCCTGGAGTAGGCTCCTCCATTTCCCCTGTCTCATTAGCTTCCCTCATTCTCAATCCAGCCAACACCTCAGCAGCTGCTTTCTCGAACTGCAATACATTAAATAAAAAAAAACAGAATGATTCTATCAACACTAAGAAACATGTACAGCAATACAGGGAGAAATGAACATTAATACTATAAAATAAAAACAAATATGAAATTTCAGGAACCCTAATTTTAATTTTAATTCCAGTAACAAAGTAAATAGCAAATACATTAAATAAAAACAGATTGGTTCTATCAACACTAAGAAACACAGGTAGAAATGAACATTACATATCTTCAAGAACCCTAATTTTATTCTAATTTCCAGTAAATAGCAAATAATTGAGGGTATTTAGGTCATTACGACGGGGAGAAAGTCGGCAGGAGCGGAGCGGATGAGAGAAGGGAGATCGGAATCGAAGGCGAGGAGGTCTTCGAGGTGGACAAGGAGTCTCTTAGGGTTATCGAGTAAGGCTTCCCTATAAGGGAAACAGTTCTGCCCTATCTCAAACGTTCTAATGAACTCCTTGAATTTCGTCATCACCGCATGAGGACTGACGTTGGCGGCGTCTCCGGCCTCCGGAAACTGCGGCTGGTCGCTGTAGTAGACTGCTCCTTCGTCCCATCCTGACATCTTGTTTCGTCTCCGTTTTACCAAAATCTCTCTCTGTGGGAATGTTGTGACGGAAAGGAGAGTGGGACGAGGGCTTTTTTTACTCGACGATGAGTTTTGGCGGGAAGAGTGTGGCGGGAAATATATGGGCCAGGCCTACTTGGATCTATTGACGGATTTCATATTGTTGGCCCATTTACCTTTTTGATATTTTTGAGTGGTTAAATTAGGTTTCATATGATGGCGGATTCAAATAATTAAATTGGATGGAGTTTAGATTATAACTTTTACTAGGATAAGTTTGCGCGGGATGAAGTTGTTATTTTTATTATGTTTTGGAAAAAGAAACAATATTTCGGTTCATTTGGATTAGAAGTGTTCAATCTGGATATCGGATTTTACTTCGGTTCGATTTTTCGATATTTTGTTTATTAAAATATAATTACTATTTTAAATCCATATTTACTTCGGTTCGATTTAGTTTATATATATATATATATATATATATATATATATATATATATATATCATCGGTTTTCGATTTATTCAATTTTATACCAAAAACATAATTATTTAGTTTGAAATCATATTATACAAATATATAATATGATCATATTAAGAGTCGTATTGTCAAAAGTTCACTTATTAAAAAAAATTATATTTTTAAATAAAAGAATAAAAAAAGCTTCTATCATCTAATAAAATGATGAAATCTGGAATTAATATTAAAGTTCTAAATTTTGAAAATAAAAATAAAAAACAAAACATATTGAAAGAAAATTTTTTATATTCTTCCATATTTAGTAGTGTTCTTCAAATTAATATGTCTTCGGTTGAACACAACTCTGTTTGTTTAAAAATAAAAAAAATTGTAAAGAATTTCAACTAATTGTTTTCCATCAAATTTATAATCTTTACTTCGATTTAGTTACTGTTAAAATAAATCAAAAAAATCAAAAAAAAAAAGAAAATAAGAAACCTTAGTTTCAGTAAATTGTTAGTTAATTATAGTTCAAGTGATTCAAGTGATTTAGAAATTGTAATTATAGTTCAACTCATGTAACAAATAGATATTCATGCGTCGTTATAAATATATACATATTTATATGTTTCAGTTTAATCGGTTATAAATTAAACCATATCCAAATCCTACAGTTTTTATAAAATCACATCCATTCGGTTTGTATGATATATACCAAAAAAACATATTATCGATTGTTTAATATCTTTTAATAATATAAAATTTTAAAAAAGAACTAAGATATTTAAATCATTGATAACAAAAAAATTCAATGTGAAAAATTTAATAAGTTTATAATTTATAAATGTTGTTGAAAATTCATTGAAGAAATTAAAATATTTATGTAATCTTATATGGTATATGGTTTAATCTATATATATATTTGTTTTATTATTGAATGATACTTTTTACTCATATGGTTTAAAAATCATGTGTATCTTTTTATAATAAAAATGTTAAACTATTGATCATTAATTTTTAACATAATAATTTGGATTGTTTTAGTCATTTATTCTTGTTTTGTAAAATTTAAAATTTAAAATATAGGAAAAAATCTAAAGTTTAAATGTTATAGCTAATTTGATTCTTTAATTTATTTTAATAATATAAAATTAAAGTAAAATGATGGAGGAGATATAAATTGTTATCAAATATATATTAGTAGAATCATTAATTGTCATATATATATTAGTCATTTATGGTAATTCCGTAGGTTTTATTTAAGGAAAGAAAATAAAATAGTATTATATATAGGGGAACAATCATAAATGCTTCTATGGTAAATATCATATCATATCATCATATCATATAGTTTGACCAATGAACATATCTAGCGACATATAAAAGTCGAATGTGGACCTACTTATTTTTCAATTGAATATAATTGACTATCTAATTGAGTGACACCTAAGCATGAGATCTTTTTTAATTATTACAAAATTGAGGTTACAATTTTTTAAATGTTTCTCTTTTAATATATACACTACAAGAAAACACGTCTTTTATTAGGACGGGTTTTCTTCGTTATTTCCTAGTAAATGGCCATTTACTAGGAAATAACGAGGAAACCTGTTTCGTCGAAAGACGTTCATCGTAAAGCCTATTTTCCTCGTAATTGCCTAGCTAATTTACGAGGAAAAGTTTCCTCGTAAAGACGTGGAAAAGGTTTCCTCGTAAGCTCCACGTAGACTTTCCTCGTAAGGGCATAGTAAACTATTTCCTCGTAACCTCGTAGTAGGTACTTTACGAGGAACTTGCTAGGAAAGTTTNTCATCGTAAAGCCTATTTTCCTCGTAATTGCCTAGCTAATTTACGAGGAAAAGTTTCCTCGTAAAGACGTGGAAAAGGTTTCCTCGTAAGCTCCACGTAGACTTTCCTCGTAAGGGCATAGTAAACTATTTCCTCGTAACCTCGTAGTAGGTACTTTACGAGGAACTTGCTAGGAAAGTTTACGAGGAGTTTACTTCGAGACGTTTACGAGGATTTTGCTTCGAAACAATTTTTTCCTATTTAAAAAAATATTTATAAATTAAAATTATATATATTAAAAAAAATTAAAAAAATAAATAACAAAATATTTATAAATAGCTAATAATATACAATTAATAAGTTTTAAAATTCATAATATACAATTAAAAACTAAAAAAAAAACTAAAAGGGATGCTGGTCTTGAAATTGGTTCACGAAGTCGTCGTCTCCAATGTTGGATGCCGGCTGTGACTGAGATAGTGGAGGCTGTTGGGATGGAAGGGCTCCGCTTTCCCGTCTCTGACGCAACACTTCCGCCACTTGCGGGTTTCCAACCGCCACAATGTCGAGGATATCTGTGAGCGTACGCACATGAGCCTGCGTCGCCTACAACTCCGTCCGCAGCTGAGCATTGTCATCGGCTTGTTGGTGAACATAAGCTGATGTCATTGCGGGGACATCGTTAACCAAGCCAATCCCGATAACACGGCCCTTTTTCCTAGGGACGACCTGTAAATTAAAATATTAATAACCTAAGAAAAAATTTAAATAAATAATAAAAATTAATATATTAAAAAAATTATTTACCTCCTCGTAAATCTTATCCACTTCAAGAGTGGATAATACGACCGGAGCCCCAGTCTGCTGAGTCAACTGGGTCTGGCGCTCGTCAACTCGGGCAGCAACCTCGTTGTAGATCCGCTCGGAAGCAGGATCTACAAACTGCCCACTTTTCCTCCGGTGGGTCCGCTCGTAAAGGTCTTTCAGAGATGGAAGAACTCCTATCTCTTTAGCCTTTATTTTGTTTTTAAATTAAATATTAATTTAGAATATTAGAATATTCAAATAAAGTAAAAATTAAATAGTTATAAAAAAATACCATGTCTAGACGAACTCCCCCGTGAGGTTTTCGGCCCGTGGTGGGAAGTATCTTCATGTTGCCATGCTCGTCTGTGGCCATGCGGTTCCCGAAGTTTGTATTGGAGGTTCTGATCGAATCCGGCAACGTCCAATAACTGATGAGGCCATCCACACCGTGGTTGTGAGGCAATCGGGTTTACCGCGCTCGTAACCGTTCACCTGATTTAAAATAATTAGAATTAAAGTCAATAATATATATTTTTAAAACTATAATTAATATATATTATAATTTTTAAATTTATACTTGAAAGTCGCCCTTCCAGTTGTAGACCATGTCGCACAATCGTGCTTTTGCCTTGGTCTCGAACTCTGACTTCACCCGCTGCTGAATCCCAATAGACCAATAGTATTTTTGCTGCAACCAGAAAAAATAAAAGATGGATTAGCTCAATAACATTCATAATTTTAAATGATTAAAAATAAATTAAATTGATTTACTAAACTTACAGCGAACGATTTGAACCACGTCTTTTTGGTGTGGCTCGCCGTCAGCTTCCAGTTTGGAGCTGCATCGGGAAAGTATCCCTTGATATAGTTCGTGACGCTAGATCCGACAGAATTGTCAAGACCAAACCTGGAAAGACAGAAAATAAATCATTAATTAGAACATATATATACCATAATAATTTTTAAAAATTAATTAATTAATAAAAAAATTTTAAAATTAAAACATACCATAATACGTTTTGGCCGTCCCGTCGGAGAGGATCTAACTCTGGCAGCCCTTCTCTGCCTGGAAGGGCCATGATATCCTCCACCGTGTACACCGCAAATGGTGCGTTCGGCGGCACCTGCAAGTCAGGATGAATCCCGACCGGTGGAGGAGGAGGAGGAGGAGGAGGCTGAGGAGGTGGCTACTGAGACCGGGATGCCGTAAAACCTCCCTGAGTCTCGGGAACTCCCGAAGGTGAACCACTGGGAGCTGACGAAGACGAACCGGGCCCGAATATATCCGCATAATGAATCCCCTGATCTACAGGCCTCCTGGACTGAGCAGCAGCAATTTTGCTCTTTCTAACCATCTAAATTTTTTAAAAAACAGAAAACATTAATTCTCGTATAAATTTGTATAATTTTTAAAAACAGTTAAACAAACGTAATTTAAATTTCCTAATCTAACCAACTAATCTAAATTCCCTAAACGAAGCACCTAATCTAAATTCCCTAAACTAACCACCTAATCTAAATTCCCTAAACTAACCACCTAATCTAATCACCTAACTAGGAACTAGAGAGTACCTTAAGAGAATATGGAGAGGAGCTTACTATGACTGAGAAGTCGGATTGCTCGTGTATATATAAGGAATTTTGTTTCCTCGTAAAGCTCTAGTAATATTACTATGGCTTTACGAGGAAACAGCTATGCCCGTGTTTTCATTTCCTCGTAAGGTCCTAGTAAGCCCGCATTACTAGGACTTTACGAGGAAAATCTTTACGAGGAAATAGCTATGCCCGCGTTTTTTTCCTCGTAAAGTCCTAGTAATGCTTACGAGGAAATAGCTATACTCGTGCTTTCTATTACTAGGGCTTTACGAGGAAAGGGTTTGTAATTCCCTAAACTCGAAACCCCAAACCCCAAACCACAACTTCCTTAACTTATAACCTCTTCTACAACTAAACTCCTAACCTCTTCTACACCTAAATCCCAAATTCATTTTTTTTTATTAAACAAGCTTAAAAACATACGTAATTCAACTCTTTTTTTGTTATTAAGCAAACTTATAAAACATACTTAATTGAAATTGGTTTTTGTGATTAAACAAACTTATNTTCTGCTTCAGGTTCCTCGATTTCATTGGTGTTTTCTTCTTGCAATGGTGGTTCTTCTCCCTCGATTATCCGTCCTCGAGGTGTCACTTTGATAACAGCTAACCAGTTTATTCCCGTTGTAGTAATCCGAGGGTATGGAATGAAGCAAACTTGATCTGCTTGGGAAGCTAGTATGAAAGGCTCGAATTTGTTGTACCTGAAAAAATTAAGACAACGGAGAAATTATTAGTTCTCAGAACATGCATGTACATATGTCAAAAAAAGAATTTGTTGTACCTTCGTCCACCATTGACGTCAACTACACCGTTCTTGTTAATCCGAACACCTCTGTTGACGACGGGGTCGTACCTCTCACACTTGAAGATAACGCATTTCAAACCCATACATGGGAATTGAACTTCATAAATCTCCTGCAAGATCTCGTAGAAATCTGTTTCGCCTTTCACACATATTCCATAATTACTTGTCGCCCGGTGTCTACCATAGTCATAGGTATGAAAAGTATAGCCTCGGGTGAAATACATCGATGATGTAGTGACCTTTGCAACTGAACCTTGGAGTAATTCGCGAAACCATGCGGGATACTGAGGATCGTCATAATCAACCTGCAACAAAAAGTATTATAGCTAGACATATTAGACTTAATTTGTGGTAATGCATGCATAAAATTTAAGTAATAATAAATACCTGTTTCCTCAACCACTTGATAAAGTGTTGATCTTTCCTTTTCTCTAACTCAGGTGTCGATATACCAGGTATTGCTTCCTCGACTTGAGTCACAAATTGGCTGTAAAATCATATATGTTATGCTATATATTTAATATTGAAATATATGTATATATATATATATAACTGTGTATGTTTATATATTTACCTTTCAAAATAAGCAATCAATGGATGCTCGCAATTAAGAAGAATATAAATGTGTGCACTATGGACGTCTTCATCACTCGACCACCAAATCTCTTTCAATTTCCCACCCAATCGACCAATTTGACAAAAGATGTCTGGAACATCGTCTTCCATATATGTTGGCACGACACCACCATCATCATATCTTCTTGGAGCTCGTTTCCTTGTACGTACTTTCGGTGCAAAGTAGTACGATGTGAAATGTGATGTTTCTTCCGTCAAACTTCCCGCAACAATAGAACCTTCAACTCTTGCTAGGTTTTTGGCTTTTCCTTNTGTCTGGAACATCGTCTTCCATATATGTTGGCACGACACCACCATCATCATATCTTCTTGGAGCTCGTTTCCTTGTACGTACTTTCGGTGCAAAGTAGTACGATGTGAAATGTGATGTTTCTTCCGTCAAACTTCCCGCAACAATAGAACCTTCAACTCTTGCTAGGTTTTTGGCTTTTCCTTTCAAAGTTTTCATGGCTCTTTCATACTGATACATCCATCCATAATGCACAGGTCCACGAAGTAATGCCTCATACGGGATGTGGACAACTAGGTGTTCCATGACGTCGAAAAAAGTAGGCGGGAATATTTTCTCCAAGTTGCAGATTAAGACGGGGATGTTTTCATGAAGTTGTTGGACAACTTCCACTTTAAGAGTGCGGTTGCTCAGATCCCTAAAAATTGCTCCAATTCCTTATATATTACAAAAAAAAAAATTATCCACATTAGTATATATATATATAAATTAATCATATCATCGTATTATATTAATTAATTACCTGAAAGTGCTTCATGTACTTTTGCCGGTAGTAATTCCGCAAACGCAAAGGGAAGTAGTCGCTGCATAAAGACATGACAATCATGACTCTTCATCCCAGAGAACTTTTGCCCTTTCTCAACACATCTTGAGAGATTTGAGACATACCCATCAGGGAACTTCACTTCTGAAGCCACCCAGTTGAACAACGCAGACTTTTTTTTTCTGATGACAGTCTGAATATTGGAACTGGAACTTTCCCATTGCTTTTTATATGTAGCTCACTCCTTGAGAAGATATCGGGTAAGTCCAACCTTGATTTTACGTTGTCTTTCGTCTTCCCTGGGACATTCAATATAGTGTTCACAATGTTCTCAAAAAAGTTATTCTCTATATGCATCACATCGAGGTTGTGGCGCAAAAGAAGATCTTTCCAATATGGCAATTCCCCAAATATATTTTTTTGTGTCAATTGTGCTGAACACCAGAAGAATCATGCATATTACTGGGAACATGCCAATTCCCACCACGAGGATCTGTTTCTAGAGCACAGTAGTAATCGATTTGCGCTTCGATTTGTTCTCCAGTTAAATATGGAGGAGAAGTGTCTCTGACAACCCTTTTGTGCCTGAAAAATTTCTTGTTTCTTCGGTATGGGTGGTAAACAGGAAGAAATCGACGGTGACAATCGAACCAACTAGTCTTCCTACCATGCTTCAACTGAAACGCATTTGTCATTCCATTACAATATGGACAAGCTAATCTCCCATGTGTAGTCCACCCAGACAACATCCCATATGCAGGAAAGTCACTTATGGTCCAGAAAAGCATCGCTCGCATCGTAAAGTTTGTTTTCGTTGAACAATCATATGTCCTCACCCCTGTTGACCACAAATCTTTCAACTCTTTTATCAGTGGTTGTAGAAAAACGTCGAGAGATCTTTTTAGATGTTTTGGACCAGGTATTAATATGGTCATGAATAGGAACTCTCGTCGCATGCACATCTCCGGTGGCAGGTTATACGGTGTAAGGTAAGACCAGCCACAATGAATATTGTCTCCCAGACATTCCAAATGGACTAAATCCATCAGTGCATAATCCAAGATACACATTCCGGCTATTGCTAGCGAAATGTGGATGTACATTGTTAAAATGTTTCCAGGCTCTTGCATCTGATGGATGAGTCATCTCTCCATCCGTATGAGTATGCTCGGCGTGCCATCTCATCCCTCCAGCAGTCTCCTTAGATTGGTACAATCTTTTCAATCTGTCTATGATTGGTAGGTACCACATCCTTTGGTACGGTACCCTATTACGCCCTTGACCTTGCGGTTTGAATTGTGGCTTCTTACAAAATCGACATTCTTCTAACTTCTCATCATCTCCCCAGTAAATCATGCAGTTGTCGATGCAAACGTCTATCATCTCCGAGGGCAACCCAAGACTATATACCAATTTCAGAATCTGATAATAAGATTCAGCAGACACATTGTCTTCGGGCAAATACTCTTTAAACAAGTCTGCCCATGCATCCATACAATTTTCAGGTAGATTGTGATCGGTTTTAATACTCATCATTCTAGCAGCCAACGACAATTTAGACAGGCCTTCTTTACAACCACTGTAAATTGGCTCATTTGCAGCATCTAACATTTCCTAAAACTTTTGTGCATCTAAGTTAGATTCTTCAACTTCATCATCATCATGAGTTACAAATGCATCACCTACCATATCATGAACCCTATCACAATCTACCATTTGTTCCTCTTGGTGATGATCATAGCTATAACTACTGCTACCTTCATTACGCAAATGATCAACCGGTTCAACCTGATTACTACTGCTACCTTCATTCCTACAACTAGCATCTTCTCCATGTTGATACCAAATATAATAATATGGCATGAAACCTCTATTTATTAAATGCTTCCAAACATTTTCACGAGGGCCTAATTTGCTATTGCAGCATTTCCGACAAGGACAGAACATCTTACCACTTTCCTGCGTGAGTGATGTAGAATCTGCTTGATGCATAAACGTCTCCAACCCTTCCAGAAATTCGTTCGTCACCCTCCCGTTATTATCTCTGTGTGAATACATCCACTGCCGCAACTCGAAAATATTTCCCGGACCGGACATTTTTTTGTGTTTGATCAAGCTTATAGCTGATTTTTTTTGGTGTGTTTCAAATGAATTACATAAGGTGGTATTTATAGAAATTTTCGAATCTGAGCATTTACTAGGAAATTGCTAGGAAAAGTAGGTACAAAACACGTTTTTTTATTTAAATTCGATATTTCCTATCCAGTTCCTCCTAATTTCGTAGTAATAAACAGTTTCCTCCTAATTTCGTAGTAAACTTTTACTATGCGTTTACGAGGAAAGTCTTTACTACGGCTTTACGAGGAAAAGTACTTTTTCCTCGTAAGCTCCTCGTAAAATTACTAAGGTCTTACGAGGAAACCGTTTTCTCGTAATTTTTCGAGGAACTTACGAGGAAATTTGCTTTCCTCGTAAACTCGAAGTAAGGCCTTAGTAATTTTATGAGGAAGATTTTTCCTAGTAAAATTTCCTAGTAAAGGCTTAGTTTTCTTGTAGTGATAGGGGATAATATTTTTTTGAAAGATATTACTATTTAGTTTTTTAGATATATAACTGTTTAGTTAATATTTAGGGATAATTTTAATAACACTCTAATTATTTTTAGATATATAATTGTTTTGATTATGATTTGACCAAACTTTATTTCAATATCATAACTAATTTGAGAAGAAAAAACTGAGGAAAAGGTTAAACTATTAAAAAAATTAACTATTTGTCAACCAATTTAACACATATAAAAACCTATTTTAACTGTCATTGATTTCAGATTTTTAAGGTCTAAATCTATATTAAACATGTGTTTTAGAGTTAGGTTATCACATATTGAAGTTTAAGGATTTTGAATCATGAAATATGAAACAATGGTTTGTGACTGATTTCAAGAGAATATCTTTTTAGGATTTTATTCCTTAACTGTGGAAGTTGTTGGTTTTTTTTGTGTATTATAAGATTGTTAGCTTTAGTTTATTTATAAATATATTTAATGAATGATATTACAATTTTTAATTATAATTTTCTATGTCCTAATGTTAAAATATTTTTTTTCTAAGAGCATACAATTACTTTAAATCATTAAATATATATAGAAATTTATAATTGCAATTATTATAAGAGCATAGAATTCAATTAAAACTTTTTAACATTAAGATATAGAAATTTGTAATTAAATATAAATCAAGAAAAAACATTTGTATAAATATATTTTCTAAAATATTTTTGATGAGTGAGTGTTGTTATTTATAATTAGTTTGATGTTTGATTTTAGGGGTGGGCGCTTGGGTACCCATTCAGTTTTGGTTCGTGTTGAATTCAGATTTTAAGGTTAAAGATTCCAGCCTCACTTGGATATTGGTAAATTTCGGTTCAAGTTCGGTTTGGATCCTTGCGGTTTCGGTTTCGGTTTAGATAACTGTTTAAAATTATTTTAAAGTTTTTCAAAATTCATGTATACTTTAAATTCCTCATAATTTTTTTTTTTAAATATATAGCATATAAAATTGAACATGTATGCCAAAAAACTTAAATTTAACATAAAACTGATTTGACATGAATATTTAAATGGAGAATTAATATATATTTAAATAATTTTGGTGTTTTGAGTTTTGTTTAACTATTTAGATGTTTAGTTTTGATTATTTGTATTTTTTTGTGAAACAAATTTTGATTATTTGTATATATTTTCAAATATTATGGAAAAAATTCAAAACATCTTATATATTTTGGATATTAAGTCTAGGTGTAGCAATATATTTAATTATATAAATCTGATTCGGATAAATTCAGATACCCAAATTATTTTAGTTTGGATTGGGTTTGGTTCTAATTCTCTAGATACCAAACCCAAAAAGTATAAATATATGAACGGATTCAAAATTTCGATGTGGTTCTTCTCTCTTTGGTGGTCCTGTTCAACCCTACAAAAATCTAAGGTATTTCGACTAAACCCTATAACCTAATGATCGAACCATAAAACCGTAAAGCCATTCTTATGGCATCCGATTGTTTTGTTAAAACCTAAAATCTATCCCCTAAAATTTTAAAAATTAAACCGCATGTATGTGACTATGCAAGAGATTCAATTCCCTAAAACTTATTTTGATTGATTTATTGTTTGGTTGATCTAAAGATCTTGAAACCCTAATTATTGAATCGAAAATTCTAAACCCTAATTATGAATCTGAATTGATAAGTTGTTTTTGTTTGATTAAATTGTTTGATTTTCTGAGGTTTAGGTTGCTAGATTGAGTGTTTAACCTAATTTCGAATTGAAACCCTAAAAGGCCTTGAAACCTTAAATCACATATTGCTAAATCCGATTGCTAGATTTTTAAATTGTTTTGAGGTTTAAGAATCATTTGCTATGATTGAATACTTGTCATTATTAAAACCCTAATCCGAAACCCTAAAACCGTATGCGCATGTTGATAATATTGCTAAGTTGATAAACACTAAAACTAATATTGGATCCGCATTGTTTTCTTAAAGTTCTTTGTTGCATGATAGTAATTGTTTAGACCCGATTGCTTGCATCATATATCACATGGCCGTGTGGCCTAATCATCTTGATCACATATAGAACTCAAACCCTAGGATTGCTATGCATCATGGTCGATTAGAAATTGGTTTGGTTGAGATACTTGTTTGATATACATTCGTATGTCTTGTTTGATTAGCCACATTATGAAACCCTAAATTTGATTAATAATGTGAATTCAGATGTCGAAAATTTGCAATCTGGACTATGCTGCACTAAATCTCTCTGGAGATAACTATTTGCAATGGGCATTGGATACTAAGATTTGTCTGAGGTCAAAGGGATTCGGTGAGACTATCATCGAGAATAACAATGAGAATGACAAGAATAGATACCGGGCAATAAGTATTATTCGCCATCATCTCACTGAGGGTCGAAAAGATCAGTATCTTACTATGGAGAATCCTCTAGATCTTTGGACCGCTTTACAGCGTAGATATGATCACCAGAAAATGGTGTTACTACCAAAGGCTAGATATGAGTGGAGGAATCTTAGATTCCAGGACTACAAGTCTGTGGATGAATACAACTCAGTTTTATTTAAAATCGTATCAAAGATGAGACTTTATGGTGAAGAGGTAATAGAGAATGAGTTACTAGAAAATACCTTCTCCACATTCCATTCAAGCAATGTGTTGCTGCAACAGCAATGCAGAGAAAGAGGCTCCACCACCTATACTGATCTGATCTCGTGCCTACTACTGGCCGAGACTAACAATGAACTATTGATGAGGAATAGTGAGATGAGACCTCCTGGATCAGCCCCATTACCGGAAGCCAATAAGGCTGTAGAGGAAAAGAAAGATCCCAAGGAAAGAAATCACGTCTATGATAATAGACCACATGGAGGTCGTGGTGGATGGAGAGGACGTGGTGGTCGAGGAATCATGGCTCACACGGCCGTGGCCAAGAGAACCACTATAATTGTGGTCATGGTCCCAGCTATGGCCGTGGACGAGGCCGAGGTCGGGGTGGCATATCTAAGCCATCTCACTCAACCAAATCAGTTTGTCACCAATCTGGTATGGGGAACCATTGGGCCAAAGCAGAACTCCTAGACATCTCGTTGACCTCTACCAAGAGAGTCTAAAAGGGAAGAACCTAGAGGCCCATTTGGTCCAAGATGGAGATGGTGATTTTCGACCATGATAATGATGGTCGAGAGGACTATGAAACTTCAGACTGTCTAAAAGATTAATTTCGACATCTTGTTTGTTTTGCTTTTGATTTTATGTTTTCTTGCTTTGTGTTTTATTACTATTGTTGCTTTGAATTTATTTGATGTTTTGAACTTAATAATATGCAAGTTTTATTTATGAAGTCTCTGAGATTATGATTATTATTCTATAGAATAAAAGATGAGATGAGTATTCTAGTGGTGGATAGTGGATCAAGCCACACAATTCTTAGAGACAAAAGATACTTCATCAATCTCACAATGCAAAATGCCAATATACATACCATTGCGGGTAAAGCCAGCCTTATTGAGGGGCACGGCCAGGCATACTTATTGATGCCTAATGGCACACATCTGGAGATATCTAATGTCTTATATTCACCCAGCTCTAAAAGGAACTTATTGAGTTTCAAGGACATAAGATTAAATGGTTTACACCTTGAAACAAAGGACAAAAGAAATAAAGAGCTCCTTAATAATACTAAAATCGTCCAAGGCAATAAGAGAATCCTCGAGGCTAATGCTATACAAAAATCTACTGGTCTATACTATGCAAAAATCAGTTGGATAGAGGCTAATGCCTGCGGAAATTTCACTCTATGGCATAACCGGCTTGGCCATCCCGGCTCTAGTATGATGCGTAAATTAATAATGAATTCTCAAGGGCGCACATTGAAAAGAGTTATCCCAAAGAATCTCACATGTGTAGCATGTACACAAGGAAAACTTATTATTAGGCCATCACCAGTCAAAGTGACTAAGGAAATAATAAATTTTTCTGGAAAGGATACAGGGAGATAGATGTGGACCAATATGCCCACCTAGTGGGACTTTTTGATATTTCATGATCCTGATTGATGCATCGACCAGATGGTCGCATGTTTGCCTACTATCCACTTGAAATTTGGCATTTGCAAGGCTGCTTGCTCAGATCATACGACTGAGAGGACATTTTCCAGATTTTCTTTTAAAGACTATACGTCTAGATAATGCTGGTGAATTCACGTCCCAAGCGTTTAATGATTACTGTATGTCCATGGGGTAAGTGTGGAACACTCCGTGGCACATGTACATACACAGAATGGCTTGCCCGAATCTTTTATTAAACGCATACAGCTGATTGCTACACCATTACTCATGAGGTCTAAACTCCCTATATCAGTGTGGGGACATGCAGTATTACATGCAGCAGAGCTAATTCACATCAGGCCTTCTAGTGAGCATAGATATTCACCATCCCAATTGCTTACGGGTCATGAGCCAGACATATCCCATATTAAGACTTTTGGATGTGCCGTTTATGTTCCAATTGCTCCACCACAGGGAACTAAAATGGGACCACAAAGGAGGATGAGAATATATGTTGGATATGACTCCCCAACGATTATTAAGTATCTTGAGCCAACCACGGGTGATCTATTTAATGCCAGATACGCAGACTCACACTTTGATGAGTCCACATATCCGAACTTAGGGGGAGAGAATAACCGGTTGGTAAAAGAAATAGAATGGTCTCAACCATCAGTATCTTGGCAAGATCCTCGGACTAAAGATTGTGATTAGAAGTCCAGAAGATTATACATTTACAAAAGCTAGCTAATCAGTTGCCAGATTCATTTGCTGACCCGAATAGAGTGACTAAGTCATACATACAAGCTTGTAATGCACCAGTAAGAATAGAACTTCAAGAGGGACAAAGTCAAGTTGCTACAAAGTCTAGAAAACGTTTGAAACGTGGTATACCGATTGGTTCCAAAGATAAGAACCTTCGGAAATCAAAGAGAGCTGATGGAACAGAATCAGTGGCCGAGGGACCCCGAGACATGGACGGGCCGGCCGTGCCGACCGAACTGGTCGAGCCTGATTGGCCTGTCGAACCAAATGTGCCAAACAATGAGGCTCGGGATGCTGAGCTTCATGGTACACAAGGTCTTGATAATAATGAGATCTCAATCAATTATGTCATGTCTGGAACACAATGGAACCGTAAAAATATCGACGTCAATGATATATTTGGCATACAATGTAGCACTTGAACTCATGGATATAAACGAGGATCACGAACCCAAGTCCATATATGAGTCACTCAACAACAGTTCTGTTAGGAAAAACAAAATTCTGTATGGGATTACAGCTTGAGTACATAAACAATGGAATCCTTGTGCATCAAATGACATATACAGAAAATGTACTCAAGAAGTTTAATATGGACCAGGCTCACCCATTAGTCGAGTCCAATGGTCATGAGGTCTCTTAGCCCAGAGACAAATCCGTTCAGACCAAAGAAGAAGGACGAAGAAGTCCTTGGTCTGGAAGTGCCATACCTCAGTGCCGTTGGAGCTTTAATGTATCTGGCTAGCCACACTAGACCAGACATTTGTTTTGCCGTGAATATATTGTCTAGATTTAGCTCTTGTCCAACTCAAAGCCACTGGAACGGGATTAAACACATACTTCATTATGTGCAAGGAACAAAAGATCTTGGTTTGTTCTATACTAACCAGTCCAAAGAAAGTTTGGTTGGTTTTGCTGATGCAAGATATTTATCTGATCCACATAATGCTAGATCTTAGACTGGATGTGTCTTTACACATGGTGGAACTGCAGTTTGTTGGCGGTCCATGAAACAGACCATTATTGCCACATCGTCCAACCATGCGGATATCTTAGCAATACATGAGGCAAGTCGTGAGCTTGTGTGGTTGAGGTCTATGACTAGCCACATCCGTGTGGACAGTGGCTTGGCCGTGGGAAGAGAGGCACCAACAGTCATCTATGAGGACAACGCAACATGCATAGCTCAACTCAAAGATGGACACATCAAAGGAAATAGGACAAAGCATATCTTGCCCAAGTTCTTCTTCACCCACGATCTACAAAAGGAAAGAAGTTCAAGTGGTTCAAGTACGTTCCAGCGGCAACTCAGCCAACCTTTTCACCAAGTCTCTACCGACCTCGATGTTCAAGAAGCTTATACTTAAGATTAGAATGCGTCGACTGAAAAACATTCAATCATGCATTCATCAGAGGGAGTAATGTGTGTTGTATCATTTATCATGGTTTTGTCCCAATTAGATTTTCCTGGTAAAAATTTTAATGATGAAATATTAAGTATGTTACAAACCTTGAATGGTTATGGCATCCACGAGGGAGTGTAATAAACCGTGTAGTCAATGGCCCATAACCAAGCATTAAGCAATAGGTCCATCCGGTCCATAAGATCATAGGTGGCCATGTAAACCTTGTTTTCCTTTTCTTTGTATTTGTAGTTTTCCTAAACCTAGTTGGTTTAGATTTTGGATACTTCCTTTTTCTATATCTTGTAACCCTTATTTTCTATATCTTTTAACCCTTATATAAAGAGATCTTATGATCAATGAATAATACACCAACTAGGTAATAACCCGCGCCTTGCGCGGAATGAGATTATTACTTTTGTTACTTTTATGATAAAATGATATTATGTCTGTTTAGCATGAATATTAGTTTAGTTTTGACGTTTTTTTTAATCTCCTAAATTATAACTATCATTCTAAATCTATATTTATTTTGGTTTGTTTGGTGTAAATGTTTGATGTTTTTGATTTTT
>CAKOAT010621821.1:26270-58445 GCA_932364175.1 Eruca vesicaria subsp. sativa
TTAAAAGTTACACTAATTTTTATCAAATCTTAATTATTGAAAATCATTAAATGTCATATATTCTTTAATCATATTTGGCAATTCCGTTTTTTTTATTTAAGGAAATAATGAAAAAAAATTAATAAGTCATTTATGATTAGTTTAATAAAAAGCTTATTATATATTTAGATAGACCAACATATTTTTCTAAGGATTCTAAAAATGATTGTGGTGATGACACGTGGCTACAAAACAATGTTGTAATGCTTCTCCTTTAATATATAGGGGATTCTCTCATTAGTTTACAATATAAGGAACATTCTCACTAGGACTTGATTCCATATCATAATTGGAATTCATGATCGCCTTCTCAGTAGGACTTTATCTTACCATATTACATCAAGTTAGTAAAAATGAGGCATAAACGGTTTTGTAAGTCTTCAACGGAGAACCTAACACAAACATCCTATTTCCATGCATGATTGTATTAGTAAAGGACAGAGCTTGTTGCAAACTGGGACAAGCAGGAATTAAATAAAGAAAGATACGAGTTCATTACAAGCCATAGATTCAAAGTTAGAAAATAAAAAAGACAAAGCCTTAGTTAGGTGGTGGTGGTTTTGTTGACAAGCTTCTTGTTTCTAGAAGAAGACTGTGTAGGCGGAATCACATCTTCTAGCTTGAGAGGAGGAGCATCTGCTTGGAGATCTTCTTCTTGCATGCTGCGTTAGGTGAAAATATTAACATATATATAGATTAATGAACGAGTTACCAGAACCAAAACATGGGGTCAAACACAATAGCTACTGCTAGAATTAGCAAAGAGGAAAATTCATTCAAACCTTGATGAAGGAAGCGTGGAGCTACTAGTCATAATAGCCTCGGACAATTTTTCCTTAAGCACGAAATTAGAGAAAAAATTCAATTACAAAAAAGGTTTTGAGAATAAAGAATTAATTAGAGGGAAGATTCAATTACAAAAAAAAAGGTTTAGAGAATAAAGACTAACAACCTCAGTTTCACTTGTTTCAGATTCAGATTCAGAGTCGAATGATAAAGGTTCTACACCATTCATACGCCGCCTGAGATTTTCTCTCCTACGATTGGTAAAAGGGCGATGCCTACGGTTCCTACATCTTATTGCATCCCTTATAGCAACATGTGGATGAGTTGGATACATACCAATAACTACCGACTTGCTGTTGCCCATCCTGTAGTCCAATCCTCCAAAAATCATCAAACTGCGGCTTTCGTATCCCCCCAACGTCGAAGTTCGGCGAAGTCTCCTCATGTCGAAAGCCTAAACTTTTAGAGACGGTGGAAACCCTGAACACTAAACCCTAAACCTATATATTGGGATGTTTATATAAGTGGAACCGAAAATATACTTACCAGAACCGAAAAACCAAACTGGAGCCGAACCGAAATATCTGAAATCAAACCGGACCGAAATTCTTAAATATCCGAAAGGTTCCTATATTCTATACCTGAAAAACCGAACCCAAACCAGAACCGAACCGAGAACCGAACGGGTACTCGAATATCCAAAAAACAAGTTAAAGTTTTTTAATATAAGATTAAGGATTTTTAACATAAAAACCCTTCAACTAAGTTTGTTTTGGGTAAAAACCCCTAAACTAAGTATTTAATGAAAAAACCCCCAAACTAACTTTATTTAGTGAATTAAACCCTCGCCGGTCATAATTACATGTACTACCGGAAATCTTCAGTTTAGAGGTTTTATCATTAAACATAAAAATCAATAAAATTCAAAATATAATAACATTATCTAAAAATTCATAATTTTAATTTTCAAAACTTGCATTTAAAAAAAAAAACATTCTGTAACTATATGAGTCCGATTTGTTATCCTTTTAAAATCGAAATTATATATGTATAAATGTAAAATGTAAAAACCAAGAAAATATAACAAAAATTATCTAAAGATTTACCTGTAATTAAAATTATCAAAAGTTATAAATATAAAAACAAGAAAACAGAATAAAAATTATATTTTATTTAATAAAAATGTAATAATAAATCTTTAGATGATTTTTATTATATTTTGGTGTTTTAAAATTTTAATCTATATATATAATGTTGGTGTTAAAACAAATCAAACTCATATATTTACAGAAAGTTTGAAAAATGCTAATTTAAAAAATTTAAGTTACTAATTAAGTTACTAATTTTTAGATAATGTTATAAATTTTTTTTTAGATTTTTAACCAATAAAACCCTTCAACTATCTTTAATATGGGGGTTTACTTATTAGTTTGGAGGGTTTTACCCAAAAAAAAACGTAGTTAAGGTATTTTAGAGTTAAAAATCCATTTTACAAGGATAAGAAATCACGCTTATATTTACAAAAAAATTTAAAATGCTAGTTTTGAAAATTAAAATTACGAATTTTTTGATAATGTTATTATATTTTCATTTTTTTATTTTTTATGTTTAATGATAAAACCCCTAAACTAAAAATTTACCGGTAGCACTGGTAATTATGACTGACGAGGGTTCAATTCACTAAATAAAGGTAGTTTGGAGGTTTTTTTCATTAAATACTTAGTTTAGGGGTTTTTATCCAAAACAAACTTAGTTGAGGGGTTTTTATGTTAAAAATCCTATGATTAAATGATATCAGACCCACTTGAACACAGGTTGGATACAAAGAATAAGTACATTTTTACCACCAGACCACATTATGTTTATATTCTCTTATATTATAAATATATATAGTATTTCTATATTAAAAAACGATAAATATTTATAAAATTAACACTTTATTGATTCGAACTCTTGTTGGATTGATGAATCTGTAAGCGTGTAAACACTAGACGATTTAAATTAACATATTAACTAATATATTCTGAATATATATATTTGATTTATATATTTAACGGGTACCCAGAACCGAACCGAAACCGAACCGAAACCGAACCAAAATCTCATAAGTACCTATTGGGTATAAGAATGATTTATCCGATATATCCGGAACCGAATGATTCCTATTCGGAACCGAACCGAATATCCGAATGCCCAAGCCTACTATTAGGTTTGTCTGTGATTTGCCAATACGAATCTAACATTTATTTTGTAAGTTTTAAAAATAAACACATCTTTCTACCTTTTAGTCAAACCTACATTAAATCACTAATATTCATTTCTTTGTATTACTATCCATGTTTCCAAATAATAAACTCATTTCTTTATACTACTATTCATGTCTCCAAACAACATTATAATTAATCTTATGTCTAAAAAATACAAAATATTAGATCTTACTCTTTTTAATAATTTCTCACAATTTCTTTCAAAATATTTAAATAAATTAAATAATATACAAAACAACAAAAAAATAGAGTTTATTTTTACTGGTTTAAATATTACATACAATTATCCATTGGCTCAATCGGTTACTCTCGGGTTTTAGTATTAAAATATAAATGTTTTAAAAAGTCAAAAGATTTTGATATACTATTAACATCAAAAGTATCTAAACATTCAATATTATTTTTAACAGATACATTTAAGTTTGAATTTGATTTAACACTTTGAACAAACATAGAAAATTAGTATTTTTACTACACGGTTACATTTACATAATAAACTGTTTGACACTATTAATACAAAATACCGTTTTGATATTGTTCTTTAAACATAAAGTCAAATTGGACAAACTCGAAACTAGATAAAACTAAATTATAGAAAATACATCTAAACAAAATAATATATATGCGAGGGTGTGATCTAGTATTTTTAAAATTTTTTATTTATATAACGTTTTTTCTGTTTTGGACCCACTTTAATATATGTTTTATATTTTTAAAACTGAATGTCAATTTTCTTTGTTATATATTTTCTAAGCAAACAGATTGATATATATTTTTATTTTGATTATGTTATTATTAAAAATATTATAATGACATTGTAATATATTATTAGAAATTTATGAACAAATATACGAAAAATGGTAAATTTATGCTTCCATTTAACTTTTACAGTCTTATTATATGTTATATAATTTTGATTTCAATCAATCTCTATAATATTATTTGAGAAGTCAGTTTCCTACGTGTCGCGCTCACGTCAACTTTCGCGATGGTTGATTACATAGATACCCTTAATGAATTGTTAGATTTTAAGATTATTATTTTTATTTAGTTTTTTTAAACTTTTTCCAAATAACATATATAATAAAAAAAGAAATATTTCTAAAATTTTAAAACAAAATAGAAAACGAAAATATATGTATATAATATGATTTTATTAAAAAGGAAAGTTCACAAAATAGTAACACCCCCATTAATATATATTTTTAAATTACATAAAATATACTTTCAAAATAATAAAAATATATATGTTCATGAACATCAAAAAGTATGTCAGTTATACTTTATTTTCTAATATTTTTAGAAATCAACTTATAATTTGATAAATATTATGAAAATACATGTATATTTAAGCGATAAATAAAACTAATTTGATTTGACTTAACTAAAATAAAGAGTAAATAAATATTTTGAAAATACATGTANGATAAATATTATGAAAATACATGTATATTTAAGCGATAAATAAAACTAATTTGATTTGACTTAACTAAAATAAAGAGTAAATAAATATTTTGAAAATACATGTATATTTAAGCGATAAATAAAACTAATTTGATTTGACTTAACTAAAATAAAAAGTAATTATACTTCAGTTTTAAGAAACATTTCTAAAATTTTAAGAGAAATTTAAAAACGAAAATATATGTATATAATATGAATTTATTGAAAAGGAAAGTTCACAAAATAGTAATATCTCCATTAATATATATTTTAAATAACATAAAATATATTTTCCAAATAATAAAAATATATATGTTCATGAACATCAAAAAATTTATCAGTTACACTTTATTTTCTAATATTTTTTAGAAATCAACATATAATTTGATAAATATTATGAAACTACATGTATATTTAAGCGATAAATAAAAATAATTTGATTTGACTTAACTAAAATAAAAAGTAATTATACTTCAGTTTTAAGAAACATTTCTAAAATTTTAAGACAAATTTAAAAACGAAAATATATGTATATAATATGAATTTATCAAAAAGGAAAGTTCACAAAATAGTAATATCTCCATTAATATATATTTTTAAATAACATAAAATATATTTTCAAAATAATAAAAATATATATGTTCATGAACATCAATAAATTTATCAGTTACACATTATTTTCTAATATTTTTAAAAAATAAACATATAATTTGATAAATATTATGAAACTACATGTATATTTAAGCGATAAATAAAAATAATTTGATTTGACTTAACTAAAAAAAGAGTAAATAAATATTATGAAAATACATGTATATTTAAGCGATAAATAAACTAATTTGATTTGACTTAACTAAAATAAAAAGTAATTATACTTCAATTTTAATTTAAAAATATATTAACTCTATATACTCACAAAATGAATGACTCGACTAATATAATTTATATCCAAAATTAAACATCTAACTACAATAAGAAAATATAATTTTGTAATAATAATAATAATAATAATAATAAATATAATATATTTAATTCTATACATATAAATTAGAGACTGGCTCAAAGCATATTAAAAAGAAAAATAAAATATTAATTAATTACAAATTAATTCTTTTAGAATTTATATATATGCATGAGACTTCAAAATATTATCATTATATTCATATGTAATTTTGAATCAAACACTTCAGCTTATTATGTATTTCATTTTCTAAATATATTTACATATCTAAGAATATATTTACATATCTAAAGAAAATAACCAACCAAAAGGAAAATAAAAAATTAATCAAAGTTTTATTATATTTAGAATAAAAAAAATTATAGCTGAATTCGAAAAAATAGATATTATCGAATATACCGAATTGATAACCAAACCGACTATCGATCCGAAATATAATTAAACCGACAATAATATATCCAAAGTCATATGTATAATTAGAATAATATACTATTTATTAATATAAATTATACATATAAATTGATTCAAAACTCAAACTAAATATCAATCAATTATTATAAAATTTTACTTTCATGAATATTCATGAAAATTGATACCCGTGCATGAGTACGGGAAAATCACCTAGTTACTTTAAACAGCCATGTCAGATTGGTTTGGGTCTGTAAAAAATTTGATTTCGAATTTGGACCAAACTCTGGTTTATTCTATCACTGAATCACGATTTGGATAGAAGAAATTGATTTATTTTGGGCCAGCGAGATCTGGCTGGTTTTTTATTTGATAGTCATTTTGGTTTTTGCCTGAAAAATCTTATTTCGATTTTGGCCCAAAACCCGGTTTGTTTTATCACCGACTCACGGTTTCCGATTACGATGCGGAGATATCTAGAACAATCTCCTCTCTCGCCTTTTGACTTCCCCAGATGAGATCACTTTAGTTTTTCCAGTAATCAAACCCGCCTTCATTTCTAATCAATTCTTGGCTTCAGTCTCATCAATCTTCAGTTTCTCTTATTCAATGGGTTTTTCCTTTCGCCTCCCTCTCCAACTTCGTATTTATAGGCCTCTCTTCTTAGCTTATCTTTCGATTAAGCTTTCTAAGAACCTCTACTCACTCTCACAAACTTTCTGATGGAACCCAAATCCAAATCCTCAGTCCCTACCGGCTAGAAGACCAACAAGAAGATTATGACATCCTCCGCGACTGCTCAGCAAAAGGGGAACTCTTTCTCAACAATATTTTCAGCCTTAACTATTTTCATGTGTCACTGACAGAGTTCTAATAGAGAACAACGCTAGCGATGATGCCACTGTTATTCAGGTTACATACTTTCGTGTCTATTTGTTTTGATCTGTTTGTTTGTTTATTTGTTTCAGCATGAAAATAACACTAATATACAAGTATTTTTTTTTCTCTGTATTTACTCCATAAAATAATTATTTGGTATAATTTTCACAGTTCGTCTCCAATTCTGTCGAGCAGATTATGTTCCTGGATCCAAGTAAGTTTAAAATGTGTTTGGGGTTTATATATGAATTACTTTTCTTATAATGAATTTTTTTTACTAAATAATTAGTCTACTGCCTTCATAAAGACACAGTAGTTGATTTAATCATCGCAGAGGTAAGTAAAGCTGTTTTGTTAATCTCACTATGTTTCAGTTATTGCAGTGCTTATGGCCATTGATTATCTCTGTATTTGGAAGCCATGGTCAAAGTATTCAGTGACTGACCCGAGAAATTGATACTGAAGTCTGTGAAGCTCTTAAGGAAGAAAGAAGTTTCAAGTGGAGAGGACACGATTGAGTTGGATCTTGAAGAAGAGTTCTCGAGTTTGGCTCTTGATATTATACGGATTAGTGTGTTCAACTACGACTTTGACTCTGTCACAAAAGAGTCCCCTATGATTAAGGTTTTTTTATTTATTGGAATTGTCTATTAGCATGCTGGTCCAGTCCCTTCTTGAATGTTTCTGTTATACATCACAGGTGGTGTATGGAACTCTGTCCGAGGCAGGGCATCGGTCTACTTTCTACTTCCCCTATTGGAACTTTCCTCCAGCCAGATGGATAGGTCCAAGGCAAAGAAAGGTGCAAAGCGATCTCAAGATTATAAACGATTGCCTTGATGGAATCATTCAAAAGGAAAAAGAGACAAGACAGGTGTTTCACTACTTGCCGCTCTCTTCATTCTACTGTTCAGTTTCTGACTTTGTTATCTCTGTTTCTCCCAGGAAAAAGATGTAGAGAAGCTCCAGCAACCTGACTACTCTAATCTCAAGGATCTGTTATCTTTTATCTCCTGCATCTCTACTAAAGGTTATGAAATTTTTTTATTTTGTTTTCTTGGATTCACAGACTTCAGTAGCTCCTGCATCTTTACTACAAATTATGAAAGTTTTTTTATCTTTTTTTTTCTTGGATTCACAGACTTTAGTAGCTCCTGCATCTTTACTGCATCTTTACTCATGACTTGATGACTATGATAAGTGCTGGTCACGAGACAACAGCAGCTGTTTTTACTTGGGCTGTTAACCTTCTTGCACAAGTATGTTCTTAAATGTTTTATTCTCATTTTTTCCATGACTGCCTAAAAAGCTCATTGTACAGTTATTTAGTATTTTGCTTCTAAACTTGCAGAATCCTGAAAAAAATAGGAAAGCTCAAGCTGAGATTTATACTGTACTTGGTGAAGGTGCACCTATTTATAAATCATTGAAAAAGCAAGAGTCCGTTAATTTATAAATTATTTCGTACATCTTTCTTTTGGTCTGTTTTTTCGATCATTGAATTCTTTGCTCAATGCTTCTGCAGGTACATACGACTCATCATTGTAGAATCCCTTCGTCTATATCCTTTCTCATTTTTATTGTCATGTACGGAAAGACAGAACCACAAGGTTTCAACTGGAGATTTCAAAACCTATTGGTATATACTTTCACATAAACTTTTGTGCTTTCCTTGAGTTATGAACCACACATGCCTCTAGAGAATGAATCACTTATTAGAAATGTTAACGTCTTGAAGGCAAACAGGCTACAAAAAGGACATGTATCTTTGTATAATTGTATTTCTTTTTTTTCACAGGAGAACCTCAAAAGTGAAGTAGTCTGGACATGAAAACTTAAGAATTTTTATGCTCCACTTCATAACAAACTTGGAATCTTTCTTTCCTAGATTTTAGAATCATGATTGTTATAGTGTTACTTATATGTTAACTTTGTCACTCTTTACCAGGAGCTTTGAGATCACTTAAAGTCCAAGGTTAGTAGGTTACATATGGAAGCTTAAAAAAGCCTCCATGAGCGGATCCAAAAAGAGTATTATTCCTATGTATCATGAAGATTATCTGATGTAGTTTAATTCATGTGGTGTTTGTCCAATGGTCCATGTATTTAGAGATTGAAAAAACAGGAACTGTTACCTACATATCATGTTTTGGGAAACAAGAAAAGTTACTAGAGTACAAGAGCTCTTCCTTAATGCCATCACCAAAGCAATGCAATAACACATTTGCAGCAACCGTATTTGGTCTAGAGACAAACTGCAAAGCAGACGATTCTGCTTCAATACCAAGGAAACTTTGTCTATCTAACTTTGTGTTTGTTTCAATTTGAGTATAGTTAAAGAAATATTTTTATCCATATAAGAGAACACGACGAGAAAGCTATATTGTAATCTTTGAAAAATAACCATATTTTTAGAGAGCATTGTACAACCAGACCCCATATGTAATAGTAATAGTAATTAGGTTTCCTAATTAATACATCAGGGCAAAAAAATATGTGCGTTTGTGGAATGAACTGTGGAGATGGGGTATTAATTTCGATGGGTTTCTCTCCTTTCACTGCAGCTGAAATCATTGATATAGAAATCAACACCAGAGTCATTTAAATTTATGCTTTGTTTTTGATTTCATGCTCAGTTTTTCAGCTCATTTCATGCTTTGTTTTTCAACTCATGCTCAGTTTCAAATTTCCTCCAACTTCTTTCTAGAAGATTGCCTTGGTTCATTTTATGCACTTTCTATCACGTTCAAAATGTAATAATGTGAATTGGGGATTCTACTAACCAAACAAATAAAGAAAATAGAAGCATTTATTAATTTTACTAACCATTGATTAGTTATACTAGATTTTACGTATATGTTTCAAAAAGAAATAAGCTTTACATACCCCCCTAAACTCTCATCAAAAAGAAAAAGTTATGGCAACTAGGGGTGTCATTCGGGTTCAGTTCAATCTATTTGGGTTTTATAAAATTCGGTTAGGGTTCTGTTCAGATCGGATTTGGATAATTTATTTTTGAAATTTTAAAATTCATCTATTTTAATTTTTCTCAAAATCTACAAGAAAGAATAATATATCTTAAATAGTAAAGTCAAGTTTTTTTCTCCGGGGAAAAATAGTAACACTTGCTAAGTGTTTTTTCGATGAAGATAACATATAAATTTAAGTAATGTATGCCAAAATATCTAAATTTAACATAAAAGTTAGTTTGACTTCAATATTTGGATGAAGAATCAATATATATATTAAGCATTTTTGGTGTTTTGAGTATTGTTTAGCTATTTTATATATGTTTAATTTTCACTTCTGTATATATTTTAAGATATTTTGGGCAACTTCAAAATATTTTATATATATTGGATTTTTAGGTTATTAAGTCTAAAAATAAATAATATTCAAGTATGTAAATCTGATTCGGATGTACTCGGATATCCAAAATATTTTGGTTCGGACTCTAAATATCAAAATTTTGATCCGCTCGGATATTTAGCCAGTTTCAATTCGAATTAAGTACTACTTTTCCAGATCATATTTGGTTCGGTTCTTCGAGTTCAGATTTTTTTGCCTAGCTCTACCGGTAACAAAATGGAAAATGTTACAAGTTATAGTTACAAACTTATTACTCTTTACATCTATGTATCATACTACTTTTCCAAAACATAATTCTAAATAAGTGAAAATATCCAAAAAGGGTTTAAGTTACATCTGTTCAGCTCTCATTTTAATAAAAACTTTCAAATTCTTTCTTCTAAATCTATAAATTACTAAAATATTAAATCTGATACATTTACATTTACTAAAATGATATACATTTAAATGTGATTAAATGAGACACATCAAGACTAAAAATAGAAAAAAATAACAAAGCATAAAAAGATCAAAAACATATGACCAAATTAATGATATGTGAGACAAAAATAAATATAAATCAATATAACTAAATAAATACGTTTGAATTAGGAAATAATCAATACATTTATTACAACTTTTTAAAGTAAAAATACATCTATTACATTTGAAAAAATACACTTAACAAAAATATGACAACAAAAACATAACGGCACGGCATAGTAATTTTTTTGCATAACAAAAAACCCGGGCGTAGCCCGGGAAAAAGTTCTAGTATATATAAAATTAATTCAATGATTCATTTGTACGCATGCAAAAATATAAACATTTACAAAATAATTATATGATTACGATTTTTTCCTAATCAAAATAGTTTTTTATAAAAATTTTAAATTATTTTTAAGATCTACGATATAAAATTTATAAATTATTTTTAAAATCTAAGGTATTAGAAGACTTTCACCAACTAATGGTAAATCAAAATACTGGTGATAATGGTTCCTGAAATTATTCTCACGCACATGGTTATAAAGGTAAATTTCAATACTGATTTTTTTTTGGTCATAAGAAGCTGTTGTAATTTCATTAGTTTGGGTTAATTTTGCATTTGTTGGAGTAAATATTTGCATATCAAGTTTTATCTCATATTTGGCAAATCCCCTATAAAATATTTAGTTTATATATATAAATATATATATATATATAATATTTAGTTTATATATATATTATTATTTTTCAATATATTATCTTTTTAAAACTTCTGTGGAAATATGATATAAGATAATCATTTTTTTAAACTATTTTCTTATTATTCATTTGATAAAAAAATATATTCATAATATTCTTTATATTTAGAAAATAATTTCTAAATTACTTATTTTCATTTTTTGGAACCTATGATTTATATATTTTTAATTCTATACTTTTGTCATCAAAATACATACTTAAGCAAGACTATACGAAACATTAACATATTTGTTACAAGTTTTAGATCATTTTGTAAATTATATGTACTAAAAATAATTTTTTTTATACATACATTTGATTTTGCTTATAAGCATTTTGGTCGATTTAGTTATTTAAAAAATATATTCTACTGCATTTTTTTTTATTTTTTTCATTTAAAACATAATTGTTAAATGGTTTTTTTTTTTTGCAAATTTGACTCAAAACTCAAAGTCAAACACAAAATTACTCTCCTTTTATTTTTTTTTTGCACTATTCACCTCACATATTCACATTATTTATGAAAATGCAACTAACTTTTTTTCTTTCGAAAATGGCATTTTTACTCTCTCAACCTCATCATCTTTAAGTATTTACAACATTGCCATTGCCATCAATACCCCAATCACCATGAACAACCAATTTGAAACTCTTAATACACCTAAAATCGATTTACATTCTCGCTTTCTCAATTGTTATGAACCAAAAACAACATCTCTTTCACTTTGTCTCCATATTCATCCAAAAAACTCAAGTTTTTTATTCAATTTTTTTTTATGGTTGATAGAGCAATTTAAGCATACTATTCTTGGTGGGTTGCTTTTGTTTGAGGTTTTGGGTGGTTGGAGAAGACTCTGTGTGCTAGGGAAGTCATCTCATTAGTTTAAGGTATGAAATTGAATTTTTTTCCAGATCTGTTCACGTAGAAGACTTACCCGTAAGTCGTCTGGCTGTAGAAGACTTACGGGTAAGTCTTCTGGTCAAACGGACGAGTTACTTGTAAGTCGTCATCTTTGTTTGTTAAACAAAATCTAGAGAATACCCTAAGTCGTCTAAGATAAACGAGTTAGTTTTGCATTTGACCGAATTTTGTCAGATATTTTACTTTATGAAAATTAGACGACTTATCTGTATGTCATCTCGGGTTAGTTTTGCAATTGGAAAATAAAACTGAAATATTTAATTTTTCCCAGACGACTTACACAGAAGTCGTTCAATCAGACGACTTACTTGTAAATCGTCCAAGATAAGTAAAGTCATCCAGATTTTTTCTGAGATTCTGGTCAAATCTGGCTTATCTCAGAGACTTTCTCGTAAGTCGTCTAACTGGACGACTTTCAAGTAAGTTGTATGGGAAAAATTAAATATTTAAGTTTTATTTTCGAATTGCAAACTAACCTGAGACGACTTACAGATAGGTCGTCTTGCTTTAATAAAACATTGAGTTTTTTTGGTTTTCCCAGAGACGACTTACTCGTAAGTCGTCCAAGAAATGTCAAATATCTGATACAATTCGGTCAAATGCAAAACTAACCCGTTTATCCTAGACGTCAAAACTGGTAAGTTGTCTAAGAATTTTTTTTTTTAATTTACAAGTAAGTCGTCCAATTTAAAAGTCAATTGCAAAAATGACCTGTTTAGACGACTTCGTGGTAAGTCGTCTAAGTCTTCCTGACGACTTCGTGGTAAGTCGTCTAAGTCTTCCAGACGACTTACTGGTATGTCGTCTGAATCAATGTTTCGTAACCTTTGATTTTCTCTATCTTTACAAATGTTTTTTTATTTTGAATTTTTGCAGATGATGCGTCAGTTACATGCAGTGTATGGAGAATGGTTGTTGAAAGATTGCTGTTGGGATTTTGTGGTTGATAATTTCAAAGGAGCGAGAATGTTTTTTTTCTTTGCTGAAGGTTTGACACATGCTGAACTTGTCGTAATGGCTCAAGAAGATTATAACCTGGACATGAGCACATAATCTGTGGAGATAACCTACTCACTACCAGCAAAAATGATGCACCAGATGGCTCTAGACACCCCTCCTATTCATGTTACAAGTGATAGACAAGTACGAAACTTGCTTGAGATAACCAAAACACATGGAGTACGAATTTTTGTATCAAGGCGTAGCAAGATGAAACGGTTTCATAGTAAAGGGAAGAAGATGATGAAGCTGATGAATGTTTTGAAGATGATGATGATGATTTGGCTGAAGATGAAAATCATGATGGGGAGGAGGATGCTGATATCTCTATTGTTGCTGAAGCAGACGAAAATGGTGAGGATTACAATGTTTATGGAAAGGTTAAAGATAAGAATGAGGAAGAAGATGATGATGTGTTTTGAAGATTTCAAAAAGACATATGATATTGAAGGAGGAAGATCGAATGGTAACAATATCTATGTCAACCAGAGTTTTGTTAGCAATGATGCACTACTTTCAGAGCTGCGGTTGACAGTAGTGAGGCGTAGGTTCTCCTTCAGAATATACAAGTTAACGAAAACTCTCCTTGTGGCAACATGTCGGGTTAGTGGTTGTGGATGGAAGATCAGAGCGAGTGTGAAACATGGGACAAACACATTTTGGGTAACAAAGTATGTGGAGACACATACATGCTCAGTGGGAGACCGAATCACTCAGCGAAGACACTGTACTCCGAAGTATGTTAGTAGGCTTTTCATTGATCGTGTTGTAATCATTGATGGGTTGACTCCGCGGCATATCACTGATGCAATGAAAAACTTGTTTGGCATGACGCTTGATTACACCACTTCATACAAAGCACTGTTATATGCACTAACATTGGTGAGAGGATCAGAAGAAGATGGGTATTTGCGTCTGCCATCCTATCTCGAGCAAATCTCCTTAGCAAATCCCGATTCTATCCATCTATCAATAGATTTAAGTATTTATTTCTCTCTTTTTGTGCTTTTATCAAAGGTTTTAAGAATCATAGAAGGGTCAATGTGGTGGATGAGACTCACCTAAGTGGGAAGTATGAGGTGTTATGTTAGTTGCAGCCGCACAATATGGGAATTTTCAGATATTTCCATTGGCTTTTGGGATCGTAAATGCTGAAGATGAACCCTCTTGGGAATGAATTTTCACAAAATTGGCTAGTTGTGTATCTGATGAGAAGCCTCTGGTGACAGTCTCTGACCGGCACACGACCATTAAAAGTGCGTGTGATAAGGTGTTTCCTTGGGCAACCCGATGAATATGTTATTATCACCTTCAAGATAACATTGTCAAAAAGTATAAATGGTAACATCTCTTGCACATGGTGAAAAGTGCTACTTATGCTAACACGGTTTCATATTTTGACTGGTACATTGCTGAGATACAGAGTGCAAACCCAAACCTTGCAACGTATTTGGAGAATGCCGACGTCAGCCTATGGTCAAGGATTTATTGTCAGCAGGACATGTACAACATAAAAACAAGCAACATCGCTGAATCTATTACACTGAAGCAAACTAGAGAATATTTGATTCAGTTCCTGTTGGAGTTCATAAGGGAAAAGCTAGGAATCTGGTTTTGGAAAAGGAGAGAAGATGCTTTGAGTCTCCCAACTCAACATAGTCGGGGTGTTGAATACTTGCTTGCTGTTCGATCGAAGATATATAGCGGATACGATGAGGGTCCAACCAATTGATGGATGGCGATTCTTTGTGAAAGGTGGAAAAATGGTCTGTGTGGTTGATTTGGAACATGAAAAATGTGATTGTGGTGTCTATGCAGTCGAGAAAATACCTTGCTCTCATGCTACAACTGCTGGAACATATGCTGGTTTGCATATCTCCACACTTGTATGTCCAGTGTACTCAAAGGATTATTTGTTTGCAAGATACTCAGAGAATATATATCCTTGTTGTTAGGCCCAATAGCGGACCCATTAATTTTAGTAATATGAGGTCCGTCGCGAAGTAAAGATAACTTTTACGAAAATGAGCCCGCAGAGTACCCATCGAAGAAGACAAGGATATGCATTGGACCTAGGGATCGTAAGGAGTTGAGGCCCATACATTAACACCATCAATTTAACAATATCGAGCACAACGACCTCGAGCTGTCGCTTCGGATATCGCGGAAACAGTTAAGAGGACCTAGAATGGAGCATAAGACACACGGAAAATCCTAGAGAAAATCACCATTCTCATCGACCTCACTTCATAAACGTTTAGCTCGCACTTAATTCTTGTCATCCTTTGATTTTTTCGATCTTATTTACTACTTTGTATCAAATCCCATATTCAATAAAGTCCTTTTATGTCAACCAAATTTTGATTGTATCGTTTTGTTCTAAGAGCATCGTTGCCCACATCATTTGTCTTCCCCAGATTAAACTCTTGATCACTAAAAAATACTTAGTGTGGATTTTAGGATCTACATTTTAGCGCCGACTGTGGGGAAGATAAATAAAAAACCGCCCTTGCTAAGAACCCGATCTAGGATTTCTAAGCATTATCATGGATCCAAACAGGACTCAATCAAGTTATCCCAAAAGAAAAGCAGCCGAAAGAGACTCATCGAGACCCGACACCATGGCGTCACCAGACAAAACTGTTGGTGTCAAAATCGCTAAAAGTCTTTCCCAAAATTAAAATATGTTTTATAAAACACGATAAGTTGTTTTATAAAATTCTAAGGACTTTCCAAACAAAAAAATCCGCGGAAAACTTGGAGATTTTCATCTCAGAAAAACAAACGAAACAATCGCTGATTACATGATTGCCCAAGTTAAGCGAAAAACCACAAAAAACCGCATCCGCCGTAAATCGCGAGCAGGTTCGACCAAACCAATTCAACGTACGAAGAGCTGGTGGTCACGAACCAGCTCTCCTTACGGAGAGCTGAACCAACCCGGTTCGGCTCGCCGTACGTCGAGCTGACCGTCCTGAGCCTTTCTCCCCCGCATCCTTGACGTAAGGAATACGTCCTTTGATTCGATCATGCTCAGAACCATGGTCGAAATGTCTCCCGTTTCATCTCGATCTGTCTCACCATTCGAGTTGTCGATTAAAATCGTAAAAGACTTCTTTTCGCGTAAGAATTTGGGAAGATCGTATAAAACGGCAACTATTAGACGGAACATCGTACATTGTCAAACTATACCATTAACTCGAGAAATCTTATGGAAACGGCATCGTATCAGGAAATGATCTCGTCTAAAATCGTAAAACGGTTTTTATCGCAAAACGGCTCGGAAAGTCCTAAAACGTGATAAAATCACACTTGTGACTTTAAGAGAAGCCCAGCCCAAAGATATAATGACGGTTTGATGATTTACTCGCAAAAAGAAGATAAATGTCAAGTTTGAGGATAAATGTCAAGTTTGAAGATAAATAGAAGATTTCCGCAAGGAAAAGGGAAAGATCGAGATAAATGGAAGATTCCCGACAAACTTGAATCTGGGCGAAAAGAAAGGACTAAACCGCCTAAGGAGGGATTATATAAGCAGAAGGCCAAGGACATAAGAGGAGGACGATTTTCACAACTCTTTTAGACTCAGAACTCTCTGCACTTAGAAACTGAGGCTTATTTCTCGACAAGTTTGGTTTCTATGACTGGCACTCAATCACTAGACGAACTCTCCTAGGCAGTTCGATCTCTTGTCCAACTCTACCAATTGAACTACGTTCGGCTTGATCCTCGATAGGGGTACGTAGGCAGCCTTTCATAAGGTTCAGTCCGAAATCAATCAAACTCTCTTTTTCTTATCTTTTTCGTCTTTTGTTATCGAGCTGCGACTCGACTAGGTTTAGGGTTTTATGTTGATAACTCGCTGATGGCCCTTGCGGCCAAAGCCTTTGTAATCTCTTGTAAAGATCACAATGCTCATACGCGAATTCGAAATAAGATCAACTTTCTTTATAAAATCGTTTTATCATGTTTTTCATATTTTCTACAATTATTTGGTTACTTGTCGTTGGCTCTCGCAGAGATCAGGGTCCTCTAGAAAATTAGGGTTTTTTAAGTTTTCTTATTTTACGGAAATCGACGGTGTGAATTTCGGTTCCCACAGTTTGGCGCTAGAAGGAGACGGGTCGGATTACTCTTACTCATAGCCGCAAAGCGCTTGATCAAAACGATGTCTGGATATATGAAAGACAAAGTCACAACTCGCAAAAATGCTGGTAAAGCAAATCCAGCAGCGACTACTCTTATAGCCAACGCTCACGCAAACGCTGTAGTACTTAACAAAATCGAAAACCTAATCACGACTCTTCACCACGGAAGGAGCACGAAACGAGCTCGCGATTTCTCTGTCTAAACAAAAGGGCATCGATAAAAACTATCAAACCCCGTAACCAAATCATAGAAATCTCAACGTGTGAGGGTTTGACCAAGAGATGTTTTCCAAAAACTCTTCGGAAAAATAAAACTTGCTCTCCTAGAAACTGCGGAAAGAACCCTAGGTTATTCGCGGGAAAAAAGTAGCACAGAAAATTAGAAACAAACTTCCAGATCGTCCAGTTACGAGTTGGACACGACTCTCAGGATCCCAAGATGATCCTACTCCAATCTCGATCGTACAGTTTTTTGTTTCATCTTAATCGGACATTCCGTTGAGATTTTACGACGAAAACAAGTCAACTCGACGAATCGAGACTGTTCGCACAAGCTCGCCGTATGGCGAGCTGAGAGGGCTCATCCAGCTCAACCTATGGCAAGCTGAAACACTCCTCGAGCTTCTCTCTCCAGTCTTGATCCTACAGCTTTTCGTTTCGTCTCAATCGGACTTTCCGTTGAGATTTTAGGAGGAAAACAAGTCAACTCGAGGAATCGAGACTGTCCGCACCAGCTCGCCGTATGGCGAATTGAGAGGGCTCATCCAGATCGCCCTATGGCGAGCTGAAACACTCCTCGAGCTTCTCTCTCCAGTCTAGATCGTACATCTTTTCGTTTCATCTCAATCGGACTTTCCGTTGAAATTTTACGAGGAAAACAAGTCAACTCGACGAATCAAGACTGTCTGTACCAGCTCGCCGTGTGGCGAGCTGAGATGGCTCATCCAGATCGCCCTATGGCAAGCTGAAACACTACTCGAGCTTTTCTCTTCAGTCTTGATCGTACAGCTTTTCGTTTCGTCTCAATCGAACTTTCCCTTGAAATTTTACGACGAAAACAAGTTAACTTGACGAATCAAGACTGTCCACACCAGATCGCCATATGGCGAGCTGAGAGGGCTCATCCAGCTCGCCCTATGTCGAGCTAAACACTACCCGAGCTTCTCTCTCCAGTCTCGATCGTACAGCTTTTCGTTTCGTCTCAATCGGACTTTCCGTTGAGATTTTACGACGAAAATTAGTCAACTTGAGGAATCGAGATTGTTTGCACCAGCTCGCCGTGTGTCGAGCTGAGAGGGCTCATCCAGCTCGCCCTATGGCGAGCTGAAACACTACTCGAGCTTCTCTCTCCAGTCTCGATCAAACAACTTTTCGTTTCGTCTCAATCGGACTTTCCATTGAGATTTTACGACTAAAACAAGTCAACTCGACGAATCGAGACTGTCCGCACCAGCTCGCCGTGTGGCGAGCTGAGAGGGCTCATCCAGCTCGCCCTATGGCGAGCTGAACCACTCCTCGAGTTTCTCTCTCTCGACTTGATCGCGCTTATTTTCGTTTTGTCTTAATCGTAGTTTCCATTGAGATTTTATGATAAAAACCGCAAAGACTTGTTTTTTCGTATAAGTTCGAATCATTCGTCTAAAACGGCAACGATCGACTTAACACCAAAGGTTTCCTAAACTGTACGAGAGATTTGAACTCTCTAAATGCAATCCGTTTTTACAAAATTCTGCCACGTTAAGTCAAAAGCATCTAATCATAAACGTGAGATGGATTTTTCAACAATATACGAAGCACACCTAGTCAGTTATGTAAAACCGACAGTACGAAAAAACAAGAACATAAATTCCGACGTTGAAATCCCTTCCCCACTCCGATATTCTTGTTGGTATTTCATCGAAGACCGATTCATACGGAAATAAGTCAAAAGACGAAGAATGAAGAATAGGCAGTTCCAAATCATCGATGAAACTAAGGTATGTCCGATTTGAAAATTTATTAGACTTCTAATTTCTCATAGGCAAGGAATGAAAACGTCTTATAAACTGTCGTAAAACCTAGGGAACTTAGTATCTAGGGGGATAGTCTAGTATGTTAAGTCGTAAGCAATTTTAGTCTATCTCGATCTATTGTTCTCTAATTGTTCAGACATAACTTGCAAACTGATCCAATCTCTCGTACAACCAAGAAACGACCGCCACGCATTCGAGTGTACTCATCTCATTTCCTAAAGAAAGAAGAAACTAGAGACACTGACGTCGTCTTAAAACCGACTCATTCCTAGAAATTTTCATAAATCGGACATACTCCAAGTCAGCATCAATCCACCATGATCTTTAATTCACCAATCGGAAATATCCGGACAATGCGATGCCTCGTCAAAATCATCCCAAAAGCAAATGACAATCTAAGATCCGTCTAAACTCTAAAGACTGATCCAAATCGTCCGGGAAATAATCTCGAGGACTATACAACATCTCTCGTCGCAATCATGCGGTCAGAAAATCTCTGCCAAACTTCAGAGTGAAACTCGATGATCTGACGAAGTCCTTAAAATCTTTTCCAACTTGATAAAACAAGTTTTGTATAAGAAGCAAAAAATTATACGAGAAATCTTTAGGCATCAAAGCATTGCTCTCATTTCCCGTCAAACCAAGTGAGTCACAGAATAATATCAAGAATATTTACGGCAAAAGAAAAATTGAGAACACAAGTAGCAGCAATAGAGATCACTGATCCTATCGCTGGTCAAGTGATTCGTTCCGCTCAAGAAACCCGCTAAAAGGGTTAGCGACTGGATCTCGATGAAATAACCTTTGGTAAAACTCCGTGAATGATTCCAAGAAACAATCACCGACTAAGCGGAAAAGTATTCTCGAAAATCTGCAGAAACATTGTTATCTACACGCGTCGTGTCGATTTACTAAAATCATCACCCATTACTTATGCGAAAATCTTTCGTATATTCAGGATCATGTCATAACGAAGCAACTTTCGAAAATAAACGTAACAGATTTTGCGAAAATTACTTTCCTTATAGGAAAAACCAGCTATACGATCCGAGACTGGACAACCAATCTGAACTTTGTTTCCTCGCATCACGATCTAAAAAATCTCATTCCTTAGCCCTGCGGTTCACGAGCATCTGCTCTCATTCCTCTCGATTACATCCGGAACAAAACCATCCCGCAACTGACTTTGCATGGGCTCGGCACCGAGCTTCTTAAGCTTCGTCTCCCTCAGGCAAAAAAGAAAACAACTTCCATACAAACGAAGGAAAGATTATACGAAACTTTCACCGTATAAAACAAACCTAAAAACAGAAAAACGTTTTTTACGACCATAGACATACTTGGCTATGCGGCTGAATATTCACGCCAAGCCAAAACATTCAACAGATGATGTAAACTTATCAAAAACCGACTAAGTTTTACATTCTCTCGATTAACTCTATTTCCAAAGAAGGCTTAAGACAAAACTCTCGCAACACCGCACAACATCTTCGAGCCAGCAAATGTTTCGAACACGAAACGCAGCATATAAAATAAAAACCAATCTTCGGCACTGCGAGACGTCGCAGACGCCCGAAGAATAGTTTTTCGACACAAATACCTTCCTTGATAAAATCACTTTCTTGGAAGACCCAACAGTCTATCCGCGACTATAAAGCATAGAAAACTTCTTAAGATACGTATCCTTCGCGAAGGCCCAAACAACGTTAACACCTACCACCTAAAGTCTGTTGCTGTTCACTACAAACACACAACAGTTCTCAACAAACTTAAGTTATCTCGCAGAGATAGCTCTCATACACCCGACACAAGGCTAATAGCGCTATAAAAGAAATCCAAACTTTTGGTCAGCACTTCCGGGAGACTTAAAATTTGTCCTCGGTGAGATGCTCGATTCCAACCAGACGAATCGTATAAGCCGAGAACCTCGCGGATTCTAAATCGGTATGGAATCAGGTCAAAATCGCAACAAGCAAAACGAAAGCCGACTAGTCATCACATAGCCTCAATCCGAAAGTAAACCTAGGTCTTGCCCTAAACCCAACACACTGGTCTCTAACGTCCCAAGGCATGATTCGAGATCCTAAAGGCATGTCTCTTCATTCAAATCTAAACGCTCACCGAATTTCGAAAAATTCTGGAACGGGCAAACGAATAGGGCGATCTACAAAAAGAGTTAGCCTATGAGACGATGACTCATATTCTTCCCTCTACATTCATACGAATAAAAACACGCTCAACGCAAACTGATTTATAATAAAGCCGCAAAGCGGCAAGGACTCAGAGGAACACACGGCTAGTCCGAAAACTATAACGGCCACACTCGGCCAGAGCAAGCAGCGTACTAAGCTAGTCTCAAGGCCGACAAAGGTCCAATGCACATAACTAGACTGTAAAGGTCTCACTGGGAAACATGTCATACGAACCTTAACTCCAAGACAAACTACTAAAGGCTTGATCCCTTCAATAGGGTACGTAGGCAGCCTTCACAAGACGCATCACTAATCTTAAACGCTTTCCGCTCCCTGGAGAGTGGAAAGATCACTTTCAACAGACCTTTCCAACCATTAATTCCGCCTAACTTACCTAAATTGGCTAACCACTTGCAAGAACCTCACGCTAGAGCTCAAGGTTTTAGCGAGCTGGGGGGGGGGTAACTGTTGGTGTCAAAATCGATCACGACGGAATCAATGGCTAAAAGTCTCCGCAAAAATAAAAATATGTTTTATAAAACACGAGAAGTTGATTTATAAAATTCTAAGGACTTTTCGAAAAAAGGAAATCCGCGGAAAACTTTTGAGATTGTCATCTCGGAAAAAAAAACGAAACAATCTCCGATTACCCGATTGCTCAAGTTAAGCGAAAAACCGCATCCACCGTAAATCGCGAGCAGGTTCGACTGAACCAGTTCAACGTACGACAAGCCGAATCAGCCGGTTCAGCTCGCCGTACGGCGAACTGGTTCGTCCCTGACCAGCTCACTGTACGACGAGCTGGTCGCCTCAAAGCAGCTCGACGTACGTCGAGCTGACCGTCCTGAGCCTTGCTCCCCCGCATCCTTGACGTAAGGCATACGTCCTTTGATTCAATCATGCTCAGAACCATGGTCAAAATGTCTCTCGTTTCATCTCGATCCGTCTCACCATTCGAGTTTTACGATAAAAATCGTAAAAGTGTTCTTTTCTCGTAAGAATTCGGGAAGATCGTATAAAACTGTAACGATTAGACGGAACATCGTACATTGTAAAACTATACGATTAACTCGAGAAATTTTATGGAAACAGCATCGTATCAAGAAACGATCTCGTCTAAAATCGTAAAACGGTTTTTATCGCAAAATGGCTCGGAAAGTCCTAAAACGCGATAAAAGCCCACTTGCGACTTTAAGCGAAGTCCGGCCCAAAGATATAATGACGGTTTGACGATTTACTCGCAGAAAGAAGATAAATGTCAAGTTTGAAGATAAATGTCAAGTTTGAAGATAAATAGAAGATTTCCGCAAGGAAAATGGAAAGATCGAGATAAATGGAAGATTCCTGATAAACTCGAATTTGAGCGAAAAGGAAGGACTAAACCACCTAAGGAGGGAGTATATAAGCAGAAGGCTAAGGAGAGAAGACCTCTCTGCACTTAGAAACTGAGGCTTATTTCTCGATAAGTTCGGTTTCTATGACTGGCACTCAATCACTAGACGAAATCGCCTATGCAGTTTGATCTCTTGTCCAGCTCTACCAATTGAACTACGTTCGACTTGATCCTCGAAAGGGGTACGTAGACAGCCTTTCATAAGGTTCAGTCCGAAATCAATCAAACTCTCTTTTTCTTATCTTTTTCGTCTTTTGTTATCGAGCTGCGACTCGACTAGGTTTAGGGTTTTATGTTGATAACTCGCTGATGGCCCCTGCGGCCAAAGCCTTTGTAATCTCTTTTAAAGATCGCAACGCTCTTACGCGAATTCGAAATAAGATCAACTTTCTTCATAAAATCGTTTTATCATGTTTTTCATATTTTCCGCATTTATTTGGTTATTTGTCATTGGCTCTCGCAGAGATCCGGGTCCTCTGAAAAATTAGGGTTTTCCTAAGTTTTCTTATTTTACGGAAATCGACAATGTGAATTTCGGTTCCCACAAAAACACGACCATCTAATGGTGATACTGGCGGCCCATCAAAAAGGAGAGCTCCACACCGAGAAACGATTCCCTCCCCAAAAACTCAACAACCGATAGAAATTGAAAGAAGAATCGCCATCGCTAAGGAGACACTGATCCGAAAAGAAACTCTGATCTTCTACGAGCATGAAGCAATTATGCCACACAAAGATGCCCTGGTTGTTGCTACCGACCTCGCCGGAGTCATTGTGACAAGAGCCTTTATAGACACAGGTAGTGCCGGTAATATCATCCCACGAGACACACTGCGTTTGATAGACCGAGGCTGCCGCATAGTCAACCGAGAGGGATATCCACATCGAATTCGACGGCACAAGTGTACAATTCTCGGAAACCGTATCGATCACAAATAAGGTCCACAATTTAGAATTGGAGACCAAATTTGCCGTTTCTGAACATCCCATACACTTCGACATTGTCTTGGGAGATCGGGGTTGCATAAAATGTGGGTGGTCCGTTCGATCTACATCTATGTGTGAAATTCATATCACCCACCAGAGAAAAGACAATTTACAGCAGCCAGAAAAAAATCTTGAGCATGCTACTTGGCAGAGTTTTGAAAAATACATCCGCGAGAGAAGAACATCCCATCCACTCGCGACCTCAGATCAAGAAAAACGAAGGTCTCTCAAGCTTTATCCCACTCGACAAACAGTTCCCCGTTAAATGCGTCAACATCGGGAACAACCTCTTTGCGGAGATAAGGCGCAACTTATCATCTTTCATGAAACAAAACATTAGAACATTTGCTTGGACAGCCGTCGATATGCTTGGGATAGACATCGCAATAGCGTCTCACCATTTAAATGTCGATCCTACACACAGACCGGTCAAGTAGAAGCGAAGAAAATTAGGCCCTAAACGTTCGATGGCCGTGAACGACAAAGTCGACAAACTGCTAAAGATCGGCTCTATCTGAGAAGTCCAATACCCGGACTGGTTGGCCAACCCCGTCGTGGTAAAAAAGAAGAATCGGAAATGGATAATTCGCATCGATTTCACCGATCTCAATAAAGCTTGTCCGAAAAACAGTTTCCCACTACCACATATCGACCGCCTGGTAGAAGCCACAGCCAGACATGAATTACTATCGTTCATGGAGGACCAAGAGAAAAAGGAGTTTCATCACAGATCACAACACTCGTAGACACTCTACCGCCGAAGTCCATCCGAGAAGTGCAACAACTTACCGGAAAAATCGTAGCCCCGAATCGCTTTATCTTGCGATTGACTGATAAGTGTCTTCCATTCCACAAGCTCCTGAAGGAGAACAAAAAGTTTGAATGGAACGAGGAATGTGATGTCATGCTAAAGGAACTCAAAGCATATATAAGCCAGCCTCTAGTGTTGTCGAAACCAATCGAGGGCGAAACACTATTCCTATAAGTGGCCACTTCCGAACACGCAGTCAGCAGTGTGTTAATCCGAGAAAAAAACGGCGAGCAAAAACCTATATATTATACCAGCAGATCTCAGATAGATGCGGAAACAAGATATCCCGGGATGGAAAATTGGCCTTAGCAGTCGTCACAGCCGAAAGAAAGTTAAGGCCATATTTTCCAATCACACACGATCACAATAATAACATCTCAACCGCTGCGAACCATTCTTCATAGCCCGACCCAATCAGGGAGATTAGCGAAGTGGGCGATCGAACTCAGCGAGTATGATATCAATTATAAACCTTTGACGAGCTCTAAAGCCCATGTTTTGGCCGACTTCATTATCGAGCTCACTCCCAAAGAGGTTGATTCGAACTTCAACTCGAAAAGGTGGAAATTACAGCTCGAATCCCCAACCGGAAAAATAATCGAACAATCATTCCGCCTAGGATTCAATGCCTCAAATACCGAAGCCGAGTACGAGCCCCTAATCGCTGGATTGCGACTTGCTCAAAACATCGGAAGAAATAAGTGCCTTCAGCGACTCACAATTAGTCACGAGCCAGTTCCACAGGGAATACGAAGCCAAAAACGAAAGAATGGAAGCCCACCTCAAAGTCTTGCGGGACATCACAGAACAGTTCGATAAATTCGAACTCACGAAAATACCTCGAGACGAAAACACGTCAATAGATGCCCTCGCCGCGCTAGCATCGACTTCCAATCCCGCAATAAAATGGATAATACCGGTGGAAAGAATCGAAAACCCATGCAAAGAAAGCGACTCGCCTGGAAACGTCCATCACCGAATAGAAACAATTATTACCGGAAGTAGAGTCAGGGCACCGCCAAAGAAACGAGCCAAGATGAAGAAGTTACATGTCCTCAGTTGTTGGCCATACTCGTGGAGTCGCAAGGACTAGTATAACCGAATGCATGTTAATGAGAAGTTACTAAAAGTCTTACAATGATGAAAATTGAAAAACAGAGGAGATGAGACTGGCAAGTTTGTATAAAACGAACAAGGTCAAAGGTATCGCTGCAATTGCTAAAACTTTTTTTGTTGTTGCAGGTAACAAGGGTTGCATGTTGTAATTGTTTGCTTGTATTATATAGTTAAGTAATGTAATAAACATTGAATGGCGATTGTATTAGTAAAGGACAGAGCTTGTTGCAAACTGGGACAAGCAGGAATTAAATAAAGAAAGATACGAGTTCATTACAAGCCAGAGATTCAAAGTTAGAAAATAAAAAAGACAAAGCCTTAGTTAGGTGGTGGTTTTGTTGACAAGCTTCTTGTTTCTAGAAGAAGACTGTGTAGGCGGAATCACATCTTCTAGCTTGAGAGGAGGAGCATCTGCTTGGAGATCTTCTTCTTGCATGCTGCGTTAGGTGAAAATATTAATTAACATATATATAGATTAATGAACGAGTTACCAGAACGAAAACATGGGGTCAAACACAATTGGTACTGCTTAAATTAGCAAAGAGGAAAATTCATTCAAACCTTGATGAAGGAAGCGTGGAGCTACTAGTCATAATAGCCTCGGACAATTTTTCCTTAAGCACGAAATTAGAGAAGAAATTCAATTACAAAAAAGGTTTTGAGGATAAAGAATTAATTAGAGGAAAGTTCAATTACAAAAAAAAAGTTTAGAGAATAAAGACTAACAACCTCAGTTTCACTTGTTTCAGATTCAGATTCAGATTCTGATTCAGAGTCGGATGATAAAGGTTCTAGCCCATTCATACGCCGCCTGAGAATATCCCTCATCCGATTGGTAAAAGGGCGATGCCTGCGGTTCCTACATCTTATTGCATCCCTTATAGCAACATGTGGATGAGTTGGATACATACCAATAACTACCGACTTGCTGTTGCCCATCCTGTAGTCCAATCCTCCAAAAATCATCAAACTGCGGCTTTCGTATCCCCCCAACGTCGAAGTGCGGCGAAGTCTCCTCATGTCGAAAGCCTAAACTTTTAGAGACGGTGGATGCCCTAAATCTATATATTAGGAGATTTATATAAGTATATACTTAATGGATTGTTTTCCACTCCTATCCAGCCCGTACTATTATCTCCTTTAAGCCCATAACGTGGCCTTTTTGTCGCTCAAGCATATTAACTAGAAAAACTAAAGGTTATAATCTTATTATATATAACTTTTTTTTTTGATAAAAGACTTCTTATTATATAAAACTTGGTTCATCAAAGTTGTTAGTTAACATGATCGTGACATTTATCGATAAAAAATTAAGATTGTGACATGTATCAAAATAATGTATCATAAATATAAAATTTTAATATATAAAGAATTATTTGATACCCGTTTTTCTTTTTTCTTTTAGATCCTAAACAAAATATCAATAACAAATTATTAGTTGGTTCTTCAAAGTTGCTAATTAACATGATCGTGACACGTATCGATAAAAGATTTAAGATTGTGACATATGTCAAAATATTTATCATGAATATAAAATTTTATTATTTAAAGAATTATTTGATACCAGTTTTCTTTTTTAGATCCTAAACAAAAGATTAATTGAAAATATCTGCAAGTATTTTAATTTTATAAAAATCATAATTTTCAATTATTAAATCGTACTAAAAGATATTAATAAAATAAAATAGAAGATTTCAAATAAAAACGAATTATGTTCAAAATCCTACCAATAAAAGAAATCTTATTATATAAAACTTAATTTTTCAAAAATTTCTAATTAACATGATTGTGAAACATGACAATTATATATTTAAGATTAAGACATGTGTTAAATTATATTATAATTAAAAATATATATACTAAGATAATAACAACAAATTTGTTAGAAAGTAATACTAAATAGTATTTAATAATAGTTTTCCATTTTAAATACTAAACAAAAACAATAATTGCAAAATACCTTTCAATAAGAATTTTCTTTTTAATACTGTGACGTGTGTTAAAATATCTTATGATTAAAAATATATATACTAAGATAATATAAAAGAATTTTAAATTTTATTCAATAGTAAAAAGTAAAAAATGTTGAATTGTACTTTTCCTTTTTACAAATAGTAAAGAAAATTTTTTTTTGTAATATAATTTATTTAATACTAATTTTTCAATTTCTTAAATATTAAATAAAATATAATTTTAAGAGATTATTTGATAGTAATTTTCCTTTTGATATTGTGAGATGTGTTAGAACTCATAATTAAAAATATACATACTAAGATAACAAAAATGAATTTTGAAAAAAAAAAAAAATTTAATTTAATAGTAAAAAGCAAAGAGTGTTTAATTGTAGTTTTCATTTTCACAAATCCTAAACCAAAGGGGGTTTTCCAAAACCAACCTAAAAATTCAAGTCAAACACAAAACCAACCCTTTTTTTGTCATTTCTATTCACCATTAAAAAGAACAAACCCTCCTCATGTTTTTAAACTATTTACAAAATTGCCATTTTTTATTAATTTCGAAAATGCCAAAAAACCTATTACACCCTAAACATTTCTCCTTATTTACAACAATGCCATTATCATCAATATCTCCAACCACCATGAACCACCATTGATGAGCTCTTAAAGCTCAAGATATGAATTTTCAACCACTTATTTAACTTTCTAAACCAACAATACTTTATTTCCTCCCGTTTCCTCTCTATTTTCATCTAATCAATCCTCATAACTCTCATTTTTATAAACACAAACTTCATAGTTTCGATTTCATTCACAAGTGAATCGTAAAAGGTGCTTTTTTGCTCATATTTGGATTCTAGACGGTGGAAAAGCTTGGAAACAAGCTTTAAACCGGAAAAATGTAACTATTTACATGCTTTTCGTCATATCTCTGATCTGTATCGCGAAAGTAGACTGTATTATATGTCTACACTTACGTGTAGACTTACAATGCAGTCGACTTGTCAACACACATGTTACTTTTGCAATTGACCAAAATATTTTTTTTGTAATGTAGCCCTACAAGTACGTCAACGTATTTATCTTTGAAACCATGAACAAAAAAATTGGTAGACTTACTAAGCAATCTACATAAAAGAGATTAGTTTTGCATTTGACCAAACTTTTGACTTACCATAGTAGACTTTCTTGGAAGTCTACACTTTGTAGACTGCTAGGGAAGTCTACTGAATGTTAGTTTTGCATTTGACCAAAACTTTGACTTTGTTGAATAGTTTTCTTTTGTATTTTACTAAAATGTTTAGAAACTGACCAAAACTTACTTTACGTGTAGACTTCATATGTAGTTTACAAATCTCAGGAAAAAAGTAGACTGTATATGAAGTCTACTATTTTATGTTGGTCAATTGCAAAACTAACCTGTCGGGTTATAGTGTAGACTTTTACTGCAGACTACGAATTTGTAGACGTTTTTTAGTCTACTCGTAGAAAGTAAAACTTGGTCAATTGCAAAAATAACCTCTTTCAAACAAATTTAAAATTGTAGACTGAATTGTAAGTCTACTTTTAAAAGTCAAATTTTGAACGAATTCGGGTCAATTGCAAAACTAATATTTTTAAAATGTAGACTAAAAAGGAAGTGTACTTGTATAAAATCACAATTTTTTTTTCAAATACAGAAAGTAACCCGTGAATTTTCAATTGCAAAAACCAACCTAAACGTAGACCTTTAAGACAGTCTACAAAATGTAAACTGAAAAAATGTCTACATTTATTTAGACTGAATATACAGTCTACATAGAAAAATCTATTAAAAAGTGGATTTGTGTATTGTTCATTAAGTTTTTTCAATTTTTTTTTTTGTATGAAAGTGTGTGTTAGTTAATCATAAGGATCTTCAATGATTTTCTTTCGATAATCTGTTATAATCATGAAACTAACACATTTTTGGTTTGTCTATGTTGTTAGCTTAAAATTTGTAGACGTACTTGTAAGTCTATGTTAAAATTTTTGGTTTAACTATATTGTTTGCTAATAATTGTAGACGTACTTGTAAGTCTGTTTTATAATTTTATCAAACATGAAATTTTTGTTTGCTAATTATGTAAACCGTATTTTTTTTTTTGCAGGAGATGGCTCAATTACTCGTTGTATACAAGGAATGGGTGGTGAAAAACTCTAGTTGTGTTAGTGTTATGTGTCGAACTTATGAGTTGTCTTATTGCTATAGATGTTCTATAATGTATTAGTGTCTCATTGCTTTGAGTTGTCTTCTATTGGATTTGTAGATCTTTAGTATGTGTTGAACTTATAAACTATATTGTTGCTTTGGATGTTGTCTAATGTGATAAACTTATGTTATATTTTTTCTCTGTCAAGTAGACTTCTTTGTAAGTCTACAAGAAAGAAGACTAATAAGTAACAAAAATTGTCTGTCAAGTAGACTTATATACTTGACTCTATACTTGACAAGAAGCAGTGGGATAACCAATAAAAAACTTTCATAAGAGCATGATTATCCCACAACCCCATTTTGGGTCTCTTAAACAAAATTGTTTCAAACAAAATTGAAGTTTCAAACAAAATTGAAGTTCCATCTTCTTCCCTGCTCCCCACATTCCTCGTCTCACTCTATGCTTTGCAATCTCCCTTGGTATCCCCATGTCTTCATGGTGAAACAAAATCACTTCACAGGCACTTGTTACTCCATTGTCTCTTCTTGACTCCACTGCATAAAGTGATATATAACATCATTAAGCTATGTTATTTCAATGTTTTGATACTTACAAAGTGATTTTTACCTGGTCCAATGCACCAGCTAGAGTAGAACAAGTCTACACGTTTTTGTTTGTTGTTACGTGGTAAACAAGGAACAATTACTCCCTGAAGCAAGAACAAGAGATGATCATTAGAGTGTAATTAAAACAACTGTTACACTTATACTATGTGCTCTCCAATACCTTTGTAATACAGTAATAAGTTTCGCCACAGTTCCATATCCTCCGACCAATTGCATACTCTCTCTATCACTACATAAAAACGGGAACTGCAACATATCAAAGAATAAAGTCAAACACACAAAGTGAGAAAAATTGGTAAACTGCTAAGCAATTTGGACGTTCCAAATCATCCACTGAACTATGCACAACAAATAATAATCATGATATCATTCATGACAGTGATCAAAGAATTCAATCAAGAAAATTTAACGTAACTCAAGAAAGCATTTCAGAGAAAATAAGTGATCCTGAACAGAGTAGCACAAGTCTATAAGGTGTCTACGAGGGAAGCTATCAAAACATCTAAAAACTAAGCCTTGTGAACCAGAAGTTCGAAACAAGATAGAACCTACGACCAGAATAAGGAGTAAAACAAGCTTAAGCTAACCCAATGCATCCAACTATATAATAAAAAATCAGTGTTTCTCTATACAGAATCTAAGACAATGCATCCGAAAATATAATGAACAATCAATGTTTCTCTAAACAGAATTTGAAACCTAAAATAAACTTTCCACCAAAAAGGTTACAATGAAGAGATTCAATTATCTACAACTATCATACAAATCATTCAATCACATACGAACAGTAAAACATAACTGATTCAAGCCCAATCAGACAACAACAGCAACAAAGGACGAGACTTAATAGCGAAATGAAATGACTTACCGCCTTACGGAGCTTCTTAATCAGAGCCATTGGCTTCCTGGTCAAACCTCTAGAAAACCTAAAACCATTTTCAGACAAGTAAAAAAATGTCACAACAAATCTAAAACATATCCATTACAGAACATCATCATCTACGGTCGGAAGTCTCTTTAATCAATGTCTTTTACCTTCTGCGAATACGAGAAGGGAAGAGCTTGACAAGGTCATCAGTAGACATATCGGGAAGAGGTGAGTGATAAGACTTCCTCTAGAGGCTCACCGAGCCGCTGAGGCAAACCGAGTTTTGAGTTCTTGTCTTCATCATTCTGGGAGCAACCTGCAACAAAAAGAGCCAGAGAAATCAATAAAACACAACACATGCTTGTACACTACAAACATGTATTAACTCATAACACTTCATCAATTTTTGTCAACGACATATGCATTTCAATTTACAGCAAAGAAATTGAACATATACAAACCCTCGAATGAAAATTGAACACTTTAATCAAAACAATAAGAGATGCAGAGACTCTTTATAAACACATATATATATATATATATATATATATAGAGAGAGAGAGAGAGAGAGAGAGAGAGAGAGAGAGAGAGAGAGAGAGAGAGAGAGAGGG
>CAKOAT010621821.1:71780-174082 GCA_932364175.1 Eruca vesicaria subsp. sativa
AAGCCAAAAGCTGCACATATTGTAACTTACACAATCTTTTAATAAAACTTGAGCTTTTGGCTTTTATCCACGTCCCTTTGGGGACCTCCATTCATTGTTCACGTGGTGAACAAGATCTTTGTCACAGTAGGTAGCGTGAGCTTCCGTGATTCATCCTAGACATGAAGCAGGGTGCACCTGTGTCTCAGGAGTCGCTAAAAACCTTTAGGGCATTCCGCAGCCCTATTGTGAAGATCATCCAACGTCCAAGAGCTTCTCAGGCTCAAGGATCCACCCATCATCCCTCAAGTGTGATTGGGACGAGGTCTTCCTATCCAAGGCCGCACCAGACTGACTGGTCCATTGGCCATCTGAAGGATGTCTGCAACGTCTTCTTTGGAGATTGGAATGATTCTTCCATCTAGTGCTCGTGCATGGCTTTCAGGATCCCTGAAAATACCAAATTCATCCGAAGTTAGTAATGTAAAATCGATTTTATGTGTTTTTACCTCGGATAGTGTAGGTGTGTTATCGATCGATGTAAGAGGGGGTGTATCGATCGATGTCGGATGAGGGGTATCGGTCGACGAACGGTTGTTGATGTCCGTCGATGGGGCGGTGAGGGTATCGGTCGACGAAAAAGGTGTCTCGGTCGACTGTGGTAGGCGAGTATCGGTCGACAAAGAAGTGTTGATGTCGATCGATGCGGAGCGTAGGTCTTTGCGGATGCTACGTTCCAAGCTGTGAGGGTCTTCTGAGTACACAAGTTGTTTGTTCTTGTTGCTTCTAGTACTGCTAGGCATGTACCTGAAAAAGACAAGAAAAAAAAAATTTGGTATCAGAAGATGAATAAGCACTAAAAGAAAAATAACCTAGACCTAATCAGATTAAATCTAATGGTTATCAAAGTTCCCCGGCAACGGCGCCTAATTTGATATCCCTCAAATGTTTAACCCAAAGAAGTGATTACTCTCTCAAATAAGAGGTTCAGTTGTAGTACTTAGGGATCGAATCCACAGGGAACTAAGGAACACAAAAGATGTAATCCTAAGTGATTATGCTAGGTTGATTAAATAAAATAGTAAATTGCAGTTTGTGAGTAATGGTAAGTTGCTTAAGAGAATAGGTTTTGGTATAAGACAATAAAAGAAGGTAGTTCGATTCAAGGTTGCTATTCAGATAATCAGGATTATAATGCTACAGATGTTTTAGTAAGTTGCTTGCAAGATATATAAGAACTTCGATTCTTAGACAGATCTAATAGCAGTCACTAAATAGACTCATCCATTGATCTTATTGCCGGCAATATCGACCGATGTATTGACAGCAATATCGGACGATATGGGTTGCCGTCGATCGATGACTCTATAGGAGTATCGATCGATATAGCATAAGATCGAATCGAAACTGTGTTCACCAAGATCATAGACCGGCTCTCGCACATCCCTAGAGGATCTAAGCTTATGCCAAATGATTTCAGGATAATGATTAACAAGTTAAATCACATCCATGATCATACTCTAGGTAGCTACTCTAGAGTACGCATTAGGGTTCATTTGGATAATGAATATCACAACTCAACTTTCCATAGTTGGGGCTAATCCCTCACAACTATTTGAACCCTAAATCTAACAAAGGAATCTACTCAGACATAGCTAAGAGATTCATAACAGCAAGGTAATAATAGAAATTCATAAGATTAGAAGATTGAACTCTTGGTTCTTGGAAAAACAAATCTCTTTGTGTGTTTCTTCTAAATCTAGAATTCTATAACCTTTGAGAATTAAGATGAAAATAATACTTTATTGCTAAGTATAATAGTATCAAAAGCAAACAAAGAACATAAAAGCATAAAAGGATTCAAAATCATGCTTTGCCAAAACACATAGGCATAACTATAAATATGAGTTCCATTAGGTTAAAAACTCGTCAGGGGCATTATTGTAATATTGGGAAAACTTGGGCTTCAAGTCGGCCAAGTCGGACTTGTTCTCCACGCTTCATATCGATCGATGGTACATGGCGTACATCGATCGATGGAGTATCTCGACTTCATCTTCAATAGAAGCGTCATCAATCGATGACACAAGGTGTGTATCGATCGATATGTATACTTGTTGTCTGATCTTCATAGTCATCTCGGAAAACTCTCCTTTAAGCACCCTAAGGGCACCTAAATCATCACTTTAAAATGCTCCTGAACCTGAAAACATACCTAATAGACTCCAAAGCATATATAAAACTTATAAAAACATATCAATACCATGGCTAAAAGCGGGTCAAAATCATGGTATATCAACGACTAATAACTAAGTCATCTGGAAAGTCTTCCAGCTGGATGACTTTCCAGACGACTTGATTATTAGTCTTCTACTAAGTCGTCCAGGCTTTATGAGTATGTATTAAGAATTTGTGTTAGTATTCTCAGATGACTAATAATTAACTCATCTGGAAAGTCTTCCAGCTGGATGACTTTCCAGACGACTTAATTATTAGTCTTCTACCAAATTGAAGGAACAAAAATACAAACATCAGCCTAATTAATTGAAAGTCTTCTGTGCGAAAATAAGGTTACGACAAACAAAACATACAACCAAACATCCTAAACATCAGCCTAATCAAGTTCGAATACAAACATACAAACATCAGCCTAATCATAAGCACCCATCTCCTCAAAATTATCCTTGTTTTCATACTCATGCGGGTCAGGGAGCTCATTAAATATATCCACCGCTATCTTATCCCTAATAGCCTTCACGTTGGCATTCGCCCTAGCAAAGTCTGCTGGATTAAATTACAGTCCAAGAGCATGACATTCAGTGTATTTTAGACGTAGACGCCACAATCACCAGCTCGGGCCTGAGGCACATTGGGTTCACGTTTAAATGTGAATGGCTCCAGTGAATCATGTAAGGCTCCATTACCACTTTCATTTCTTTGTCGGAGATAGAGGAATAAATGATGTCCCAGACGAATATGTGTCTCTTAGGGATCGATATCCATATAGCAATCCAATGACAGTTTTTGTAGTTCACTGGCGCATAGATATCATCAATATCCACACCCCCCCCCCCCCCGCATCTTGTTCGACTGGCAAAATGATGGTATAGCACCTGAATAATAATTATACGCTCCACCAGGGAGTCTTCTTCCTAAACCATTGTGATCACACTCCGATTCTTTAAAATCAGAGTAGTTGAATCTCCATTGCTGAGAGAAGAGATGATCAAGGAAGCAAATCCTCTCGCTCCTGAACGCTTGTGGATTTTCAATGTACGTCTTCCTCATCACATTAATCCAAACATCAACATGCTGCATTTAAAATAAAAAAAAATCAGAAGATATCAGACGACTTACCATTAAGTCGTCTGGTAAGTATTCTACGTAGACGACTTAATAGACGACTTACCATTAAGTCGTCTGGTAAGTCGTCTACAAATAATACTTATCAGACGACTTACTAAGTCGTCTGATAAATCGTCTACAAAGAACACTTACCAGACGACTTAATGGTAAGTCGTCTGGTAAGTCGTCTAGAGTTATAGTCAAAAGATATCAGACGACTTACACAGTCGTGCAGCTAAGATAAGGAGGTTCGGAGGATGTGATACCACTTAGTTGGTGCTGTACGTGGTTTATCGTCGAGAGGTGTGTCATAGTGACTGCAAACACAAAATGTTGAAAAGCAATCAGTTTTGTAAACTAAAGCAAGCTATTATGGGAAAACAATCACTTACGGATCAGTTTTCAACTAGTCGGCGAGCTCCTTCAATTTGGTCTTGTTAACTGATCCAAAAGGATTATAGATTGGAGCTCACTTTTTGTTTGGAATGATCACTTTGGCCGTGCAAGTTTCCTTGTTCGATCACTCTTCGTATGTGTAATTTCTGCCAAAGCGGTTTCCCTCTTTTCCTGATATGTAGCTTGCTCCTTCACTAGATCTGAAACAGTGGGTCCTTGTTTCTCCAATAGTTCAAGGCTCGATTCTGATGGAAGGCTCGATTCTGGAGGAAGGCTGGATGGAAGGATTGATTCTGGAGGTTTTTCCTGGCTCGGAACTATACTCAGCTCTTTCGAGAAAGTAGCACATGCAGAAAAATCTTTTGCTTTATCCCTTCGGAAAGCTTTTCTTTCCCGTGTTCGACCCATTAACACTTTCACTCTCCCCCCCCCCCCCCCAGAAAGATCCATTTAAAATTTTTGAGTCAATTTCTTGCTGCGAGAGGATTCTTTACTAACCCCGGGTTCTTGCGTTTTAGGTTGAGATTTTTGAGATGATGCCCCTTTCCCTTTTTTGGTGATACCAAGGATCTTCTCCACAGCTTCCACCCTTTCAGATAGATACTTGATCTCCGTAAAGCACATCCCAAACCCTTGACTCATGGCATCGAGTACGTCCTTCAAAGAATCCTTCACGATTCTTTCAATATCCTCTATGGTCAGCCCACCAACATTGGTACTCACCTTTAACCGTTCTAGATCCATCACTAGCCTTGCCAGACTAACCCGTGTAGGGGTTGAAAACTTTCTCTCTTCAATGTATCCAGTGAAGATGGCAAGGTACCCGAGCCGCTTGCGATCATCCGGAGACCACCCTTCGCATCTCTCTAATGCTTCTATTATCTGATCAGTAGTTGGTCCAGCTTCGATATTAACTCCCAACAACTCCCACAAAGCAGCCAACTCCCTTGTAACTTAACAGTTTGGTCTCTCAAGGTCCTCGATGTACTCGCAGTTTAGACCAGTGAGGTATTCAAACCCTAACAGTGAAAACCTCAAAGGTTGTGGACCAACAAGACTCCACAGCTCATACTTCTTTTTTATGTCGAGCTGGAAACCGAGCATCTAGTGAACCAGCCTTGAAGCCCATTCAAATTCCAGCTCTTGGAACTTGATGAAAACTCCCAACTAAGACTCCTTCAGCTCTTCATATTCGTCCTCATTAAGAGCTTTCCTTAGAGCAGTATACAACTTCGTACACGGATGATACGAAATGCTATGCAATGCGGGGGGCTCTTACCCTACTGTATGTATCCTACGGGGAAGTTCTGGAATATCCGTTTTTTCTGCAAACAATCAAAGACAACCATCTTAAACACACAATCATCCAATATAACATTTTAATTATAAGTCTGGAATACTTTCCAGACGACTTATAACTAAGTCGCCTGTCAAGTCTTCCAGTTGAAAGACTTATATTTAAGTCGTCTGGAAAGTCTTCCAGGTGGAAGATTTTCCAGACGACTTAATTATAAGTCTACCAAGACTTCTAGTAGAACATTGGAAAGATGACCTGAAAATCCGGAGAAGATATAGTCGCCTTCGACACAGCAGTTATAGATCTGCAAAAATAGACGTGAAAAAAAGCGCGATGAGAACGACAGTGAGAAAAATGTTTTATGTTCTTTTTTAGATATAACTTACCGGCGGCAGAGTTCAACGAAACGCCTCTAAGAGAAATGGCGCTAGGGTTTCCTCTCAGATCTGAAATAGAGGAAGCGGCGTGAGAACGGTGGTGATAACGATGGTGGTAAGGCGGAGAGATAACCGGCGGTGAGAACGATGGATTAGAGAGATTCGACGGAAATCGCCTTTGAAATCACATTTGAGAGAAACGGCGTTAAGGTTTTCTGAATTTCGCAAAAAAGTGAGTTAAAAACATCTTATATATGTCCAGTAAGGTTTAAAAGTAAATTGGTAAAATCAAAGGTTCGGTCCAGTTTGGACGACTTATTATTAAGTCGTCTGTTGATATTATACATCAGACGACTTACTAGTAAGTCATCTGCCTTAAATATATTTACCAGACGTCTTAATAGTAAGTCGTCCAGCCCCTAAAACTTAAACTTAATTGACTAAATTAACTAACTAACCACATTATAAAATCAAATTATACTTAAATAGTGTTTACTATACAAAAAAATAAACACACTTAGGTAAATTTTAAATTTTTCAAAAAAACATTTATGCTTTTGAAAATATAACCCTAAGAAACACGTACAATACTACAACCATATGTTGGCAAAACCTAAACCAAAGAATATCATGACTCACTACTTTCACTCATGTATGTTGAAAACAATTAAAATTTGTTATATCTTAATTTATATCTCTTAAAACATATGTTAATTGAGAATTCGGCCAAAAAAGCACCAACTTTGCACGAATTGCCAAAAGAAACATGTACTTGAGTCTGGCCAAAAGAAACATGAACTTTTGTTGACTTTATTAGTTTATTAAGAAACTTACGATTGACTTGCCATTTTAACACACCGTTAACGAGCAGTTAAGACGGTGTTAACTTGGACGTTAATTGTTAACGTTAGGATGAAACGACGTCGTTTTCAATTGAGATGAAACGACGTCGTTTTAAGCAATTTGAAAATAAAAAGACGTAAACCCCTGGAATCGAACCAGGGTTGTTAGGATCAAATGGCAAGGTAGTTTACAACTAGGCTAGTGGCACATTCAATGTAACTACTAACACGTTTACTTATATTTGGTAGTCATTGAATATAAAAAAAAAAATCTATAAAAACTTTAAAAAATCTTTAAACTTTCAAAAAAATGAAAAATAGAGAATTTTTTTATAAAAATAAAATTAAAATAAAATTTTGGTTTTCTTTAAAAAAAAAATCAGACGGGAACTTATAAAATTTTCTTTTTCTTTCAATGTATCTGTTAACACATTTATTTATATTTGCTACGGATTGAATATAAAAAAATTCTATAAAAACTTTAAAAAATCTTTAAATTTTCAAAAAAATGAAAAAAATAAAGATTTTTTATAAAATTAATTTTAAAATTCAAAAAAAAAAATATTTTTCTTTAAAATAAAATTTTGGAAGATTTTTGATTTTTTTAAAAGAAAAATAAAATTTTATTTTCATTTTAATTTCAAATCTAATTTTATAAGAAAATTCTTTATTTTTCATTTTTTTGAAATTTTAAAGATTTTTTAAAGTTTTTATAGAATTTTTTTTATATTCAGTCAGTACCAAATATAAGTAAATGTGTTTGTAGATACATTGAAAGAAAAATAAAATTTTATTAGTTCCCGGCTGATTTTTTAAAGAAAAATAAAATTTTATTTTAATTTTAATTTCAAAATTAATTTTATAAAAAAATTCTTTATTTTTTCATTTTGTGAAATTTTAAAGATTTTTTAAAAGTTTTTATATAATTTTTTTATATTCATTCAATACCAAATATAAGTAAACGTGTTAATAGATACATTGAATGTGCCAGTAGCCCAATGGTAAACTACCTTCCCATTTGATCCAAACAACCCGGGTACAAAGCCAAGGGTCTACATCTTTTTATTTTCAAATCGCATAAAACGACGTCGTTTCATCTAAATTGAAAACGACGTCGTTTCATCCTAACGTCAACAATTAACGACGTTAATTTGTTATGCTAAATTTGCTGACGGCGTGCCAAATTGGCAAGTCAACGAAAACATTGTTAATTAATTCTAAAGTCAAGGAAAAGATTATGTTTTTTTGGTCAGCCCAAAAGTTCAGGTTTCTTTTGGCAATTCGTGCAAAGTTTGTGTTTTTTTTTGCCGAATTCTCTATGTTAATTACATGATTTCAATTTTTCACTTATCTAAATATAATTTATAAAAAATTTAATTATTTTTAAGAATACCTATACTAGACGACATTCAAAGTCGTTTGGATAGAATATTTACGGGAGTTACAAACGTAAAACAAAATTTGGGTTTTTCGTTTGTTCACAATGGGCTGGTTGTAATTGCAATAGTCTTTTAGGTTACTTTTGCATTTGATTCATGTTTGAAACCAAGTTTTGAGTCAGATTTGGCAAATTTCTCATTTTTTAAACATACATTTGATTTTGCTTTTAAATATTTTTGTCGATTTAGTTATTTTTAAAAAAAATATATTCCATTGCATTTTTTATTTATTTCATATAAAACATATATGTTAAATAATTTTAAATAGCTTAAAATCATATTAAGTTTGTTAATTACATTTCATTTGATTTATAGTCTCCGATTCATAATATATGTAATAAAATCATTTAAAATTCATATATGTTATTTGGGAAAGAAACATAAAGTGTTATCGGTTCGAAGTCGTGTGAAGATAGCCGGTAATATTTGAATGTTTATGCATGTATATAAATTTTTAACCAAATATTTGAATGTTTTTCTGTGACAATCAAATTGTACTCTCTCTTGATCTCTTCAGCCAAATCTTTTTTTTCCGAAAAAATCCTATTAATCCTTAACGTCTCTGTACACAGCCAAGAAATTTTTGATACCTTAAGCATTTTTGAGTAGACTGTTCTCTTACAATTCTCATTGATATACACTTTCACTTGCATTGTGTGCCTCCTTGGTTCTTAAGAACTGTAAATCCTCCAAAGGAAATTCGACTCAACATCAGAAAATCCCGCACCCATCTTCCCTGATGTAGACTTGTACATTTAATGTTCTCAAAGAGTACCTTAAGAATGCCAACTTGAAATATGCTGCACAAGAAAATGTCTCCCTAATGCCAAAAGCTCTTCACTGTCGATACTTTAGAAAATAACTCTCTACGTTCGACCTCCTCTTCATCTTCATCAGAAGACAATAGATCTGGTATCTTCTCATCTTCCCAAATATTACAACCACTTGCTCCCTCACTTGCATTCTCTTCTTCTCTCGTGATATCTCCAAAATGGGTGATAAATCCTCACAGTTCTCTTCTTTCACATGTTGGTGTCAAAATCGGTCTCGACGGAATCAATGGCAAAAAGTCTCCGCAAAAGTAAAAATAAAAATACGTTTTATAAAACTCGAGAAATCATTTTATAAAACTCGAGAAATTGTTTTATAAAACTCGAGAAGTCGTTTTATAAAATACGAGAAATCAATTTAATAAAATCCAAAAGAAATTTCTGAACAAAGGAAATCCGCGGAAAAACTCGGAAATTGTTATCTTGGAAGAACGAAACGAACGTCGATTAAACGATCGTCCGAGTTAAGCACAAAACCGCGAAAAACCGAAACCGCCGTAAAACGCGAGCTAGTCCCGTCACGACTAGCTCGCCATTCGGCGAGCTAGAAGCTTCCCGGGTAGCTCACCGAACAGCGAGCCGACCATCCCGAGCCTCGATCTCCCACATCCCCGATTGAAGGCTTACGTCCTTCGACAGGATCATGTTCCGAACACAGTCGAAATGTCTCCCGTTTTGTCTCGATCCGTCCTACCGTTCGAGTTTTACGATAAAAACCATAAAACTTTGTTTTCTCGAAAAGAACTCAATGAAATCGTATAAAACGGCAACGGTTAAACGAAACACCGAACATTGCCTAGACTATACGATTTATTCAAGATTTTTCGTAAGAATCGTAAATAACGCGTTTTTAATAAAAAACGTCGAGTGAATCGTAAAAACGGCAACGATTAACCGAAGAAAACGAACATAGCTACACTTTACGATTAACTCGGGGAATTTACTAAAAACTTCATCGGATCAGGAAACGATCTCGTACAAAGTCGCTAAACGGAGTTATCGCAAAACGGCTCGGAAGGTCCGAAAAACGTGATAAAAGCCCATCTCGCGATCTTAACAAAATCTAACCCGAAGATACGATAACGTTTTGTCGATTTACCCGCAGAAGGAAGATAAATGTCAAGTTTGAAGGTAAATGGCAAGTTTGAAGATAAATAGAAGATTTCCGTGGGAAAAAAGGAAAGATCAAGATAAATGGAAGATTCCCGATAAACTCGAATCTGGGCGAAATGGAAAGACTAAACCGCCTAATAAGGGAGTATATAAGCAAGAGGCATAGGGCAGAAGCAACAGAGGCGAATTTCAGAGCTCTCATCTGAGACTTTTACAACTTTTCTAGACTTAGAATTTTCCGCACTTAGAAACCTACGCTTTATTCTCGACAAGTTCGGTTTCTATGACTGGCGCTCAATTACTAGACGAACTCGCCCAGGCAGTTCGATCTCTGGTCCAGATCTATCAACTGAACTACGTCCGACTTGATCCTCAAAAGGGGTACGTAGGCAGCCTTTCATAAGGTTCAGTCCGAAATCAATCAAACCTTTTTTCTTATCTTTTTCAGTCCGCCTTTCATAAGGGGTACGTAGGGTTTTATGTTTGTAACTCGCTGATGGCCCTTGCGGCCAAAGCCTTTGTATTTCATTGTAACGATCGCAATGCTCTTACGCGAATCGGAAATAAGATCGACTTTCTCTATAAATTCGTTTTATTACTTTTTCATATTTTTCCGCATTTATTTGGTTACTTGTCGTTGGCTTTCGCAGAGATCCGGTTCCTCTGGAAAATTAGGGGTTTCCTAAGTTTCCTTATTTAACGAAAATCGACAAGGGTGAATTTCGGTTCCCACAGTTTTGCGCTAGAAGGAGGGGGGTCGGATTACTCTTACTCATAGCCGCAAAACGCTTGATCAAAACGATGTCTGGATATATGAAAACCAAAGTCCCAACTCGCAAAAACGCTGGTAAAACAACTCTACCAGCGACTGCTCCTATAGCCAACACTCACGCAAACGCTGTAGTAATTAATAAAATCAAAAACTTAATCGCGACTCTTCACCACGGAAAGAGCACGAAATGAGCTCGCGATTTCTCCATCTAAACAAAAGGGCAACGATAAAACCAATCAAACCCCGTAACCAAATCGGAGAAATCTCAACGTGTGAAGGTTTGACCAGCTCGCCTGATGGCGAGTTGGACATGATTCTCGGGATCCTAAGCCTGATCCTATTCCAATCTCGATCGTACAGCTTTTGTTTCGTCTTAATCGGACTTCTCGTTGAGATTCTACGACGAAAACAAGTCAACTCGACGAATCGAGATCACCCACACCAAGCATCTCAGCTCGCCGTACGGCGAGCTGAACCAAGCGTCTCAGCTCGCCGAACGAACAGCTGAACCAAGCGTCTCAGCTCGCCGAACGGCGAGATGAATCAAGCGTCTCAGCTCGCCGAACGACAAGCTGAACCAAGGTTCGGCGAGCTGAACCAAGCGTCTCAGCTCGCTGAACGGCGAGCTGAACCAAGCGTCTCAGCTCGCCGAACGGCGAGCTGAACCAAGCATCTTAGCTCGCCGTTCGGCAAGCTGAACCAAGCGTCTCAGCTCGCCGAAAGGCGAGCTGAGAGAATCCTTCCAGCTTGCCTAAGAGGCGCTGACTTTGCCCCCAAGGGTTCTTCTCGCCTAGCTCGCCATACGGCGACCTGGTCGAGCTGAACTAGCTCGCCGTACAGCGAGCTAAACCGTTCACGACTAGCTCGCCTAACGTCGAGCTGACTAACTCGCCGTACGGCCAGTTAACCAGCTTTTTACCTAGCCCAAGAGGCACTGACTTTGCCCCAAGGGTTCTTAACATCTAGATCGCCACACGGCGAGCTGAACGGTTTCATCCGGCTCGCCCTACGTCGAGCTGGACCAATCCTCGAGTTTTTCTCTCGAGTCTTGATCGCGCTGATTCTCTTTTCGTCTCAATCGGAATTTCAATCGAGATTTTACAACAAAAACCGCAAAGACTTGTTTTTTCGTATAAGTTCGAATCAGTCGTCTAAAACGGCAACAGTCGACTTAACACCAAAGTTGCCTAAACTATACGAGAGATCTGAACTCTAAACGAAATCCGGTTTTACGAAACTCTGCCATGCAAAGTCAAAAATATCCAATCATAAACACGTGATTGATTTTTCGATATACAAAGCGCACCTAGTCGGTTAAGAAAAACCAGCAGTACAAAGAAACAAAAACATAAACTCAGACGATGAAATCCCTTCCTCACTCCGAAGCTCTCGTTGGTATTTCATCGAAGACCGATTCATACAAAAGTAAGTCAAAAGACGAAGAACGAAGAATAGGCGGTTACAAATCATCGATGAAACTAAGGTATGTCCGATTTGAAATCTTTATGAGACTTCTAATTTCTCGTAGGTAAGAAATGAAAACGTCTTGTAAACTGCCGTAAAACCTAGGGAATTTAGAATTTAGGGGATAGTCTAGAATGCTAAGTCGTAGGCAATTTTTGTCTATCTCGATCTATTATTCTCTAACCATTCAGGCATAACTCGCAAACCGATCTGATATACCATGATTTTGACCCGTTTTTAATCATGGTATTGATATGTTTTTATGATAATTATATATGTTTTGGAGTCTATTAGGTATGTTTTCAGATTCAGGAGCATTTTGGAGTAAAGTGATGATTTAGGTGCCCTTTTGGAGCTTAATGGAGAGATTTCCAAGATGACTATGAAGATCAGACAACAATGACACATATCAATCAATACACACCATGTGTAATCAATCGATGACGCTTCTATTGAAGATAAAGTCGAGATACTCCATCGACCGATGTACACTATGTACCTCGATCGATATGATGCGTAGAGATGTCCGACTTGACCGACTTGAAGCCCAAGTCTTCCCAATATTACAATAATGCCCCTGACGAGTTTCTAACCTAATGGAAATCATATTTAAAGTTTTTGCCATTGTGTTTGGCTAGACATGCTTTTTGAATGCTTTTATTGTTCAAGTGCTTTTAGTGCTTTTTATTGTTTCTTAAGTTACTATTCTATTCTAAGCAATAAAGTATTTTCTTTTCATCTTATTATATTACTATGAATCACTTGGCTATGTCTGAGTAGATTCATTTGTTAGATTTGGGGTTCAAATAGTTATGAGGGATTAGCCCCAACTATGGAGTGTTGAGTTGCTATATTCATTATCCAAATGAACCTTAATGCTTACATCTAGAGTAGCAGACTAGATGCATGATCATGGAAATGAATTAACTTGTTAATCATTATCCTGAAATCATTTGGCATAAGCTCAGATCCTTTTAGGCACGTGCGATAGGCGGTCTAATTGAAATCTCGGGTGAACACAGTTTCAATTCGATCCGATGCTATATCGATCGATACTCCTATAGAGTAATCGATTGATGGCAATACATATTGACCGACACTGCGATAGCAACATCGATCGATACTGTCGGCATTCAGATCAATGGACGAGTCTAACTAGCGATAGCTATAGATTTGTCTAAAAATTGAAGTTCTCATATATTTGCAAGCAACTCGTTAAAACATCTATAGCTATATAATCCTGAATTTCTGAATAGTAACCTTGAATCTAACTACTTTATTTTATTGTTTTAAAAACCAAAACCCATTCTCTTGAGCAACTTACCATTTCTCACAACTGGAATTTACTGTTTTTAAACTTAATCAACCTAGCTTAATCACTTAGAATTAATCTTTTGTGTCTCTAGTTCCTTCTGGATTCGATCCCTAAGTACTACGATTGAACCTCTTATTTGAGAGAGTAATTCACTCCTTAGGGTTAAACATTTGAGTGATATCACGATCCAATCTCTCGTACAACCGAGAAACGATCGCCGCGCATTCGAGCATACTCATTTCCTAAAAGAAAGAAGGAGCTAGAGACGCTAACGTCGTCTTAAAACCGACTCGCTCCTAGACTTTTTCGTAAATCAGACATACTCCACGTTATCACCGATCCACCATGGTCTTTAATCAACCCGGATTGTCAATCATCCCAATCCTTCAAAGGAAACTCGTCTTTCTTCTTTCGCCGAACATTTTTCCTTGCAACGAGAAAGCGCTTTCTATACAGCAAACTCTCGCAAAAATAAGCGGAAAAATATTCGGACAATGCGACGCCTCGTCGAAATCATCCCAAAAGCAAACGACAATCTAAAAACCTTCTAAGCGCTAAAGACTGATCCAAACCGTCTGGGAAATAATCTCGAGGACTATACAGCATCTCTCGTTGCAATCATACGGTTAGAAAATCTCTGCGAAACTTCAGGGTGAAACTCGATAATTTGCCGAAGTCATAAAGATTTTCTCCAACTTGATAAAACAAGTTTCGTTTAAGAATCAAAAAATTATATGAGAAATTTTTAGGCGTCAAAACATTGCTCTCATTTTCCGTGGAATCAAGTGAGTCACAGAATAATATCAAGAACATTTGCGGCAAAAAGAAAAATCGAGAACACACAGCAGCAATAGAGAACACGTCCTCCCTCCTCGCCGACTGATCCTATTGCTGGTCATGTGATTCATTCCGCCCGAGAAACCAGCTAAAAAATTTTGCGACTAGACCTCGGTGAAATAAATTTTGGTAAAACGCCGCGAATGACTCCGAAAAACTATCACCGAAAAATCAAAAACTAAGCGGAAAGGTTTCTCAAAAAATCTGTGAAAACATTGCTAATCCAATGCGTAGTGCCGACTTACTAAATTCATCACCCGTTACTTACGCAAGAAATCCTTCGTATAGTCGGGATCATGTCATAACGAAGTAACTTTCGAAAGTAAACGTAACAGGTTTTGCGAAAAGTACTTTCCCCATTGCGAAAACCAAGCTATACGATCTGGCACTGGGCGGCCAATCTAAACATTGCTTCCTCGCGCCACGATCTGAAAGATCTCACTCTTTAACCCTTCGGTTCACGAGCATCCGCTCTCATTCCTCTTGATTACATCCCGGAATGAAACCGCCTCGCAAGCGACTCCGCACGAGCTCTGCATCGAGCTTCTTAGGCTCTGTCTACCTCAAGTAAAAAAAAAGAAAGAAAAAACTTCCATACAAAGGAAATTTTATACGAAACTTTCATCGTATAAATCAAACCTACAACGGAAAAACGTTTTCTATAACCACGGGCATACTTGGCATATCAAGCTTAAGAAACGCTACATGGCTATTGTCCGATCACGCTTCACTTCAATGCCAAGCTTACAAACCGACTCGACCTTATCGATAGCACGAAAGTGTCGTGGTCTAATCCTCTACCCAATACGACCTTGGCTGTGCGGCCAAATACAACCTTCACGCCGAGCCAATACATTCAACGGATAATACAAACAGGTCGAAAATCGGCTAAGTTCTGTATTCTCACAATTCACACTATTTCCGAAGAAAGTTGCCTACAAAATCCGACGTGTAAGAAAATGCTCGTAACAGAGCTCCTGAAGCCGTACGAATCTCGGAGGGTCAACACTTCACAAAGTACCGTAACGAAAAACGCTTCGTTTCGGGGAAACAACTTACGTGACCTCTCGGTCCTAATTGCTCTAGCACAAATCATAAAACTACTTAACATCCTAACAGGAATGTAAGTGTTCCTGCAAAGCAAAGTTAAGACAAAACCCCTGCAACACCGCAAAACATCTTCGAGCCCGCAAACGTTTCGAACACGAAACGCGGCATATAAAATAAAAACCAGCTTTTGGCACTGCGAGACGTCGCAGACGCCCGGAGAATAGTTTTTCAATACAAATACCTTCCTCGATAAAGTCATTTTCTTGGAAGACCTAACAGTCCATCCGCGACTATAAAAATACGCAAAACTTCTTAACGTAGGTATCCTTCGCGAAGGCCAAAACAACGTAAACATCTATCACCTAAAGAGTTTGTTGCTGATGACAATAAACTCGCAACAGTCCTAAACAAACTTAAGTTATCTCGCAGAGATAGCTCTCGAACACCCGACACAAGGGTAATGGCGCTATAAAAGAAATCCAAACTTTTGGTCAGCACTTCCGGGCAAATTAAAATTTGTTCCCGGTGAGATGCTTGGTTCCAACCAGACGAATCGTATAAGCCGAGAACCTATCACGGATTATAAATCGGTATGGAATCAGGTTAAAATCGCAACATGCAAAACAAAAGCCGACTAGTCATCGCATAGCCTCAATCCAAAAGTAAACCTAGGTCTTGCCCTAAACTCAGCACACTGGTCTCTAACGTCTCAAGGTATGAATCGAGATCCTAAAGGCATGTCTCTTCGTCTATATCTAAACGCTCACTCGATTTGCTAAACATCCGAAAACGAGCAAACGAATAAGGCAATCCACAAAGGGAAAGGAATGCGAGACGACAACTCGCGGACCTCCCTCATTATCAACTCATATTCTTCCCTCTACATTCATACGAGTTAAAACACGCTCTTAAAAATGCAAACTGATTTTTAATAAAGCCGCAAAAGCGGCAGGGACTCAGAGCCGCACACGGCCAGTCCGAAAACTATAACGGCCACGCTCGGCCAGACCAAACGGCCTACAAGGCTAGTCTCAAGGCCGGCAAAGGTCCAATATAAGATGCCATCGACATCAATATGCTACACGACATATAACTAGACCGTAAAGGTCTTGCTAGAGAACAGGTCATACGAACCTAAACTCCAAAACGAACTACGAAAGGCTTGATCCCTTCAATAGGGTACGTAGGCAGCCTTCACAAGGCGCAGCCCTAATCTTAAACGCTTTCCGCTTCCTGGAGAATGGAAAGATCACTCTCAACGAACCTTTCCAACCATTAAGTCTGCCTAACTTAACTAAAACTGGCTAACCACTCGCAAGAACCCAACGCTAGAAGCTCAAGATTCTAGCGAGCTGGGGGGCTAACTGTTGGTGTCAAAATCGGTCACGGCGGAATCAATGGAAAAAAGTCTCCGCAAAACTAAAAATAAAAATACGTTTTATAAAACTAGAGAAATCATTTTATAAAACTCGAGAAATCGTTTTATAAAACTAGAGAAGTCGTTTTATAGAACTCGAGAAGTCATTTTATAAAACACGAGAAATCGTTTTAATAAAATCCAAAAGAAATTTCCGAACAAAGGAAATCCACGGAAAAACTCGGAAAGTGTTATCACGGAAGAACGAAACGAACCTCGATTACACGATCGTCCAAGTTAAGCACAAAACCGCGAAAAACCGAAACCGCCGTAAAACGCGAGCTAGTCCCATCCCGACTAGCTTGCCGTTCGGTGCGCTAGACGCTTCCCGGGTAGCTCGCCGAACGGCGAGCTAAATCAGTCTGGTTTGGCTCGCCATACGTCGAGCCGACCATCCCGAGCCTCGATCTCCCACATCCCTTATTCAAGGCTTACGTCCTTCGACACTATCATGTTCCGAACCACGGTCGAAATGTCTCCCGTTTCGTCTCGATCCGTCCTATCGTTCGAGTTTTACGATAAAAACCGTAAAACTTTATTTTCTCGAAAAGAACTCGAGGAAATCGTATAAAACGGTAACGGTTAAACGAAACACCGAACATTTCCTAGACTATACGATTTATTCGAGATTTTTCGTAAGAATCATAAAAATGCGTTTTTAATATAAACGTCGAGTGAATCGTAAAAACGGCAACTATTTACCGAAGAAAACGAACATAGCTAAACTTTACGATTAACTCAAGGAATTTACTAAAAACGGCATCGGATCAGGAAACGATCTCGTACAAAGTCGTTAAACGGATTTATCGCAAAACGGCTCGGAAGGTCCGAAAAACGTGATAAAAGCTCATCTCGCGATCTTAACAAAACCTAACCCGAAGATACGATAACGTTTGGACGATTTACCCGCAGAAGAAAGATAAATATCAAGTTTGAAGGTAAATGGAAAGTTTGAAGATAAATAGAAGATTTCCGCGGGAAAAAAGGAAAGATCGAGATAAATGGAAGATTCCCGATAAACTCGAATCTGGGCGAAATGGAAAGACTAAACCGCCTAGGAAGGGAGTATATAAGCAAGAGGCATAGGGCAGAAGCAAGAGAGACGAATTTCAGAGCTCTCATCTGAGACTTTTACAACTTTTCTAGACTTAGAATTTTCCGCACTTGGAAACCTAGGCTTTATTCTCGACAAGTTCGGTTTCTTTGACTGGCGCTCAATTACTAGACGAACTCGCCCATGCAGTTCGATCCTGGTCCAGCTCTATCAACTGAACTACGTTCGACTTGATCCTCGAAAGGGGTATGTAGGCAGCCTTTCATAAGGTTCAGTCCGAAATCAGTCAAAGCTTTTTTCTTATCTTTTTCCATCTTTCGTTATTGAGCTGCGACTCGACTAGATTTAGGGTTTATGTTTGTAACTCGCTGATGGCCCTTGCGGCCAAAGCCTTTGTAATTCCTTGTAATGATCGCAACGGTCTTACTGGAATTGGAAATAAGATCGACTTTCTCTATAAATTCGTTTTATTACGTTTTTTATATTTTCCACATTTATTTGGTTACTTTTTGTTGGCTTTCGCAGAGATCCGGTTCCTCTGGAAAATTAGGGTTTTCCTAAGTTTCCTTATTTAACCGAAATCGACAAGGGTGAATTTCGGTTCCCACACCACACCAATCCATTTTCTCTTTCCACTTCTACTTGACTTTTTCCCGGTCAACATCCTCATCTTGACGCTCTATCTTGGTGGATCAAGGTAGGAGTGGGCATGGAGCGGATATCCAGGTTTTCTGAGATATTCCTTACCCGATATGTTTCGGCTGAATAATCAGTTATCTAATTTGATTCGATTCATAGCCACTCGAATATTCGGTGTTCTGGATATCCAATTCGATTCGTACCAATAAAATATTTTTTTAAATGAATAAAAGTCCAAAATAATATAAAACAATAATATTTTATTACAAAAATATTAATTTTTTAAATTTTTAAAGTTCTAATAACTAATCTAATAAATTTAATAAATAAAAATATTGTAAAACTTGTATAAATATAATATTTATATAGCTTATATATATAATTCTTTAAATATATGTATATATATGTATATAACAGATCGGATCAAATATTTGTTCCTAAAAATAGAAGGATTTGTGATTTGCTTAGTTTTTCTTTACAGATATTGAATTTTAGTATTTTCTTCTCTCTTATAATTACGGATATCCAGACTTTTAGGTTCGAATCGAAACGGATAACGAATCGAACAAAAATTTATGAATATTTCACCCACCCCTAGGTTCAGGTTCGTTCCTCTCTTATTTGTGCCGATTTTCTGAAGCTCACGACCTTCACCAACATTGTGTCCCTTTTCGACTGTTTCACTCGATGCAGCCTTCTTCTTATGACATCTATGAGTAAGCTTCTTCAGCCTCTCCATCTGTTTTCTTACAATCGTTGAGAGTTTCACTTTCTTCCTCTGCCGTAATATATGAATTTAGGTTAATGGTTTTGAGAATTTGGGCTTTGTATCGATGAAGAAGAAAAGAAGACTACATATTAGGATATATCTAAACATGTTTATCTACTAGCTATTTCCTTATATTAGTTTTCCTTATGATAATAGGATTAGGACTTTAGGATGTGTATATAAGAAGACCTTGAGGTCATGAATCAATAACACAAAAACTTATTCGATCATATAATTTCTCATGGTATCAGAGCCACGACCCTGATAAACTGAGAAATGAATCACGAAACACTCGACCTCGAAGAATAAATCGATCTTAAACAACACCGATCTCCGACTCTGCAACAAATTCAACGATGGCTGGACAAATTAAAACGGCTAAAGCTCGACGAACAATATCTCCATATGATTTATCCACCAATGATAATCCTGGAGCAGTAATCTCTCAACCTCTACTTAATGGAAGAAACTACGATGAATGGGCTCAAAATTTACGAGTCGCATTAAGTGCTCGAAAGAAGTTTGCTTTCATAGATGGAAGTATTCCAAAACCTGCATCCGACTCACCAGATCACGAAGATTGGATGGCCAACAACCATCTACTTGTCACATGGATCAAACTCACCATTGAATCAAAGCTTCGCACAAATATCTCTCATAAAGAAGAAGCAAAAGATTTATGGGATCATATAAAGCGACGGTTTGCACTCAAAAGTGGAGCTCGATACCAACAGCTTCGTGCTTCTCTTGCAAACTGTCGAAAATCAGGATCTTCAGTAGAAGATTACTTTGGACGACTAACCAAAATCTGGGATTCAATGGCTGAATGCTTCACAACCAAGACGTGTAAGTGTGGCAAGTGCGACTGCAATCTGGTGGATGCACACGAAACAGAACGTGATATGATCAAGGTTCATGACTTCTTGTTTGGTCTTGACGATGCAACTCATGGTGCAGTAAGATCTCAGATCTGTGCTCAAACTCCACTTCCGGATCTTGACATGGTATATCAAATAATAGTTCAAAACAAAACTGTACATGTGAATGCTCATAAAGAACCACCGGCAGTCTTAAGCTTCGCAGCTCAATCATCACCACAAACAACTACTGCTCCAAACAATCGACAAACGAACTATGATAATCAATGGCCAAGATACACCAATCCCGACGCAAACGTAACTCGCACAGGCTGTGGCCGCTTAGGTCATCGTGCAACAGGATGTTTTCGTGTGATTGGATATCCAGAATGGTGGGGTACACGACCTCGCACTCGCAACAAAAATCAAGCACAACAAGGCAACACACAGACAACGGCACAAACCAACACTCCTGCACAAGCAAATTCTTCTTAGGTTGTGGGATCTTCGAACGAAATTGGAGCTAATATCACTCTCACCGACGCAGACCGACAAGGATTAACTGGTTTTTCTGACGCTCAATGGCAAACTTTGGTGAAACTTATGGCTCCGAAATCTCATTCCGACACACGTCTAAGTGGTAAGAACAATGAACCTGTGTGGATCTTGGATACAGGAGCTACACATCACATGACCGGGAGACTTGATCTTCTTCAAAATCTACAACTGGTTCCTCCTGCTTTTGTCAAGTTACCAGCAGGCGCAAATGTCTTATCTAACCAGCAAGGGACTATTTCCTTGACATCCCATATACACTTGAAGAATGTGTATTATGTGGATGGGTTTCACTCGAATTTGATATCGTTTGGACAACTTTTAACCGACAATTATATTATTGGTCAAGTCATTGAGAGACTTGTTGTTTTACAGGACCGCACCATGAGGACGCTGATTGGAGCGGGTGAACGTGACAGAGAGGGACTGTACCACTTCCGAGGGATTGAGACTGTGACAGCATTCCAAACAACTCTTGTCGATGAAGGAGTTTTATGGCACCGTCGTCTTGGTCATCCATCATCTCGAGTCGTGGGCTTACTTCCAGGAGTTTATCTTAAATCTAGTAGTGTTTCTATGTGTTTATCTAAATTTGATGTTTGCTAACGGTCAAAGCAAACAAGAACACCGTTTTCTGATAGTTATAATAAAGCATCCAGCATTTTTTAATTAATTCACTGCGACTTATGGGGACCATATCGTACTGCTGCTCTGTGTGGATCGAAATATTTCTTAACCATTGTTGACGACTATTCTCGAGCAGTCTGGGTGTTTCTCCTTCCTAAAAAACCGAAGTACCAGCTCGCCTGCGTGAGTTTCTTGCCCTAGTGCGTAAAACGACAATTCAACTGCGGCGTCAAAACTCTCCGTAGTGACAACAGAACTGAATTCATGTGCCTCACAAAGTTCTTTCGGGAACAAGGCATTATTCATGAAACATCATGTGTTGGGACTCCTCAACAAAACGGACGAGTAGAAAGAAAACATCGACATATACTCAACGTAGCTCGGGCACTGCGATTTCAGGCTGGTTTACCAATCGAGTTTTGGGCTGAATGTGCTTTAACAGCATGTTTTCTTATCAACCGAACTCCATCAAAGCTTCTCAACGACAAAACACCTTTTGAGATGCTATTTTCCTGACCGCCAGCACTGGATCAACTACGTGTCTTCGGTTGCTTATGCTATGCTCATAACCTAGATCACCACGGTGATAAGTTCGCATCTCGCAGCAGGCGTTGTCTCTTTCTTGGATATCCATACGGGAAGAAGGGATGGCACCTATATGATCACGACACCGAAACTGTCTTCTCATCTCGAGACGTCGTGTTTCATGAAGCTGAATTTCCGTTTCTGCAACCACCAATCACAACAACCCCTACTGAACAGAGTTTGACAACGACACATCTCGTAGACGAACTCGAATCGACCACACATACTGACACAGAACCTGAAACCACCGAACCAGATAACTCGACAGAAGAATATGATCATGCTACACATATTCCGACTACTGAAACTAATGATCAATTAGGACGAGGATTTCGTACCAAGAAACCTTCTTCACGACTTAAAGATTTCATCATCGACACCATCAAACCAGTCTCTACTCAACCCGTCTAGATTAATACAGTCACCATCACTTCTCTCACGACTTCATCCTCTGCTCCATCACTGCCCTCAGGTACGGACCACCCACTCTCTAACTATCATGTCTATGATCGTTTCTCTCACTCTCATCGCAGCTATCTAGTCGCTTTATCTGTTTCCACTGAACCACGATCTTACAAAGAAGCAATGCAAGATAAAGTCTGGAAAGATGCTATGCGAGCTGAGATAGACGCCTTGGAACTCAATCAAACAAGAGACATACAAGAGTTAACTCCGGGAAAATAGCTCTTGGGTGTAAATGGGTCTTTCACGTTAAACTCAAAGCGGATGGAAACCTCGAACGATATAAAGCAAGACTCGTGGTTCTTGGCAACAATCAAGTTGAAGGCATTGACTATGGAGAAAATTTTGCACCAGTTGCAAAGATGACTACGGTCCGTATTTTTCTCGATCTGGCTGCTAAACAAGACTATGAAGTGCATCAAATGGACGTTCACAACGCATTTCTTCATGGTGATTTAGAAGAAGAAGTTTACATCAAACTCCCTCCTGGATTCCGATCTGATAATGACAACAGAGTTTGCCGACTACGCAAATCTCTATACGGCCTCAAACAAGCTCTTAGATTTTGGTTTTCCAAAATAGCTATGGCACTACGAGCTTTTGGATTCATTCAATCCAGGAGTGCTTACTCTCTCTTCGTTTCTACGAAATCAGGAACTACACTTCGAGTCTTGGTTTATGTCGATGATCTGATAATCGCAGGGAATTCTCCAGCCTCGATCACGGATTTCAAAACCTATATGTCTACATGCTTCCACATGAAAGACCTTGGTTCTTTGAAATATTTTCTTGGAATCGAAGTCGCACGAAATGAAGATGGATTTTATCTTTGTCAACGGAAATATTGTCTTGAGGTTTTAACAGAAGCAGGCATGCTTGGCTGTAAGCCGGCTGGCTTCCCTCTCAACCAAAAGCATCAATTATCTGAAGCCGATGGAGATCTCTTGCACGAACCAGAACAATATCGCCGACTAGTAGGACGTTTGGTGTACCTTTCTTCAACACGACCGGATCTCGCATACTCCATCCACGTACTCACACAATTCATGCATCAACCTCGTCTGGCACATTGGGAAGCTGCCATGAATGTTCACCTCTTCATGTCACCGGTTGGTCTGATTCTGACTGGTCCGGCTGTCGCTGTAAGTTACCCGAAAGTTGAGGTTCTTTTGGCTTATTTTGATAAGTTCCGGATTTTTCCTGTTAATCTTTTGTAGATCAATACAACATAACTTTTATGCATATTTAATTTTTTTTCTCAGGCAATTGATACGTCTCAATTTCATATTTTTCCTATTCTTTTCCTATTACCATACTTTTTTTTATTACTTTCCATTATATTCTAATCATCAGATTTCCTTTTTTCCAAGCAAAGTTTTAGATCTATCTAATCTATTAACTTATAGTCTTATTTTTATCTACTCATAAAATTTTGTTGGACCTATTCGTAATATAAGAGAAGTTTACTCATCACACATTTTAGGAAATATTACCAGCACCATACAAAGCTTTTTTTATTAGTGCCAATTTTTAATATCCAGCGTGCCATTTTATAATGTTGTAAAAACGTATTTACAAGTATGTCATTACTTTTTACTATCACGTAAGCAAAAAATCAGCACCACGTAGGAATGCGCTGATGTGTATTAATAAACAAACTCAGCCGTAAAGCACTACAAACTTCGTAACGGGTGAGTTATGGTTACGTTGCAGCTGAGTTAAACAACATGGCTGACTTATGAGAAATTCGTTGACTTACAAACATAAGTCAGCCGTTAGTGATGGCTGATTTACAAAAATCTGGCTGATTTATGGGATAACATAGGCTAGGATAACAACTGACTTACGATCACAAGTTACGGATGACTTATTCGTCAGAGGGATGATTTCTCGAAAGTTCAGCGAGTTGTAGTTAAGACACGGTTGAGCTATGTTTCGTAGGCTGATTTAATGATCATCGCTTGGCTGAGTTATTAAATTTATAGCTGACTTATGGGAGTTTGTTACGGCTGAGTTATATTTAATCAGTTGTAATTGGTTAGATTAACAGTAAACTCGGCTTAATTACGGCTGACTTATTAACGAAAGATTAATTACTAGAATACCATTAATTTGAAAACTGGTTTATTTGACGATACATCTGGCTTATGATTTTCCATCCTAATTACAACTGATTTATTTAGGTAGCGTTATCTTTTTGTTTGGCGGCTAAACTTACCGATTTTCCATGTCATCAGTTCTTATTTTTCATGTCATTACTAACGTTACAACAGTAAAATAAGAGTTTATATTACAGACATCGTATCTTATTCTTCATCTTCTTTATCTGTCTTCTTCATTTTATTCTCCATTTTTCTCTAAGATCTTATGGATTCCATTATCATTGTTTTCTGTTAATTGGATTAATATTAATAAATATGTATTCAACGCCGACAATAGATGGTGTAGAGTTCTGCATATAGATGAGGAAAGATCACACGACAAACTTGCAAAGTCGGTACTCGATGATTAGAAGTTGAATGAGTCGAGGCATCAGATTCAGCTAAGCTACATGTTCTCGAATAAAGCTTTGGAAACAATGGCGTATGACACTCCACTGACAATTGCAAGCTTTTCTAAGCCGAAGGAAAATTGAACGGATACGTCTCTATATATGAAACAAAACGTTTCGGCTGATATATATATACGTTGCAGTTGACTTAATAGTAATGTTGTGGCTGACTTAATATTAATGTTGCAGCTGAGCTATAATAACCATATAACTGAGTTATAATTATGATATAACTGAGTTATAATAACGATATGGATGAGTTATAATAACGATAGAGCTAAGTTATATAACGACATGACTGAGTTATATTACTGTTGTGACTGACTTAATTCTGCGATGCGGCTGACTTATTTGTATCGGCTGAGTTATATGAACTTCACGGCTGACTTATAGTAATTATAGTTATGAATTACATTTGACGGCTGACTTATAGGAACATTACGACTGAATAATAAAAATGTTACGGCTGAGTTATGATTACAATACATGACTACTAAGAAGTAATAGTAGAAAAATACGGCCACACCTAACCCACAAACCACCACATTCCTTCAACACCGCACCTCACTGATGTATGTGTTTCCTCTTCCCTCGGATTCCGTCTTCATTCCTTCAAACTTTTTCTCCAACCGAGCAACATTAACTCTGACAAGTCCTTGTTCATGTCACTTATCACTAACTTCATATCTTCAACCTTACCAAACACTCATAAGTACATTTGAATAAATATCTTTGGTTTTACCAATATAATCATATCTTAGTATCAAATAATTGTGAATAGCTAAAAAGTGCCAAATACGAACTAAATCTAATCTTATTATATCTTTTTTTTTATAAAAAAAAAATATTATATCTTTTTGCAGAGCAATAGTATAATCTTCTTGGATTTTTAGCTGTTCCAGATGTTAATATCTCAGAGGGTTCACCTCACTAACACTGTTTCATCGTGCCTCTCTCCAAATTCCTACTTGAAATGCAAGACGAGATTGCGTTAGACGAGAATTACATTTTTTAGAATATATAAGGGAAATTTTGTAGCAGATGAAGATATATTTTATAAAATAGTATTTAGAAGATAAAGTTATATTTTGTCTAAAAATTATAAAGGTCTCAATATTAGAGGTCAGCCCTAACAAAATATTATTTAGAAGATAAAGCTTCTTTTTCGTTATATTAGTGTTATGGCTGAGTCAAATATAAAATAAATGACATGTCGAATTACATTCAGAAACCAAAACTATTAGGTCCAAACTCTTTATACATATCGACGAGAGCAAGCTAAATCTAGTTAACATCCAGTCAGGCTTATCTCAAGAACGCGCTCAATTCCTTTTCAACGTGCTCATTTGAGAACGAAATAGCATTCTGGCCACCAAATTAAAGTACGTCCAAACTGTCAAATTATGCCTCGGATCCCGCCTGTTTTTTCACTACAGAAGAAAGATAACATATATTAGTGTAGTTGTTAAATATAAAATGGATAGATTATCGGTACTTACAGCTAGTATAAGAAACCAGCGTTCCTTAAAATGATCGGGAATGAAGCGGTACGTTGGCCACTCATGAACCCAGACTTCTCGAAGAATCTCCAGGATCGCTTACAAGAGATATGTAAGAACCTAAACTACGTGGTAGTGGTTTTGTCAACCCAAACACACAGACCATGGTTTAGAACGGGGAGGTTATCCCGAACTGTAGATCTTAGTATGGTATCGACACTGTTCTCTAACCTTCCTGGCCAATGAGAGACAACTGACATAACGTATCTGATGCGAGAGACAAGGTGTCAAGAAACTAATGAGATTGGGTTTTTTTAGAGAATATGATATTACATAGAGAGGGCCTAATGAAAAGATAACTATGTATATATAGAGAAATAAGATGACGAAACGTCGCGAGATAAAATGAAAAAAAAATTGTAAGTTTTTGTTCCCGCCCAAAATATGATACGTCACGATTAAGTTACACTTGGCGGCTGAGTTATGATTATTTTTATATTTAGGGTTTATGGTTTAGAATTTAGGATTATTGATTTAGGATTTAGGATTTAAGATTTTGGGTTTAGGTATTACTAGGAAATATAAGAAAGTACACACATTCAGTTGAAATTACATTGCATATAATTTATTTTATATGAATTAGACTCACAACTTATATCTACATGTAAGGTTTAAAGTAATTATAAGACAATATATACCTCAAGATCAAGATCAATTTTCTACTTGTAAATTCAATAAAACGGATGTTACAAAAAAAAAAGAAAAAAAATCAATAAAATGGACACATACAGTTGATTAATAATCACTTCATATTGAAATGAGGATCCTTAATAAGACTTTTTAAAGTATTTACATTACATTTTCCGATTTTAGCGTATGTTTGAGATATGGCTGAGTTATATGTTTACGTTACGACTAAGTTATCTAAATGACACGGTTGAGTTATATAAACATTTTCCGAGTTTTAGGGTATTTTGACGTATGGCTGAGTTACAAGTTTAGGACACGGCCGAGATACACAAACGATAAGATTAAACAATGGCTACATCAAAACACTAAATTATTACATATGAAACATAATTTATCTTATTAAAACAGAAATATTAGGTTGGACCTAACATTTATTTTGTAAGTTTTTAAATTAAATTAATATATATTTCTACTTTATAGTTAAAACATACATTAAATCACTAATATTCCTTTCTTTATACTACTATCCATATTTTTAAACAATATATTTATTTCTTTATACTACTATCCATATTTCTAAACAATATATTTGTTTTTTATACTACTATCCATGTTTCCAAACAATTTATTTATTTTTTTATACTATTATCCATGTTTCCAAACAACTCTAGAATCTATCTTATTAAAACAGAAACATTAGGTTGGACCTAACTTTATTTTTAAAAAAAATTAAATTAAATAAATCTTTCTACTTTAGAGTTAAACATACATTAAATTATTAATATTATTTTCTTTATACTACTATCCATGTTTCTAAACAATATATTTATTTCCTTATATTACTATCTATGTTTCCAAACAATATACTCATTTCTATATACTACTATCCATGTTTCAAAACAACACTATCATTAATCTTATGTCCAAACAATACAAAATATTAGATCTCACCTTTTTAATATTTTCACAATTTTATTTCAAATTATTTAGATAAATTAAAAAAATCAAATAATATATACAACAATGAAAAAAAACTTATTTTTACAGGTTTAAATATTACATATCATTTATCCATCGATTTAATCGGTTAGTCTCGGGTTTTAGTGATTATATAAATATGGATATTTTTAAGTTCAAAATTGAATTATCGGATCACCGGTTTAACCACGATCCGGGTTGAATTTAAAATATCGATTTAAATGGAAAAATTATTTTAAACACATAAATTATTTCAAATTACCACAATATTTGTTAGATTATTTATGAAAATTTTCATCATAAAATATACGTGCTTGCAAAGTTAAAACCAAAGTGAAGTTTGAATTTGATCTAACCTACAAAATAAAGGTTAAGGTCAAACTTTTTAGAAATTTGTATATTATTTTAAGAACTTTGGATATCTATTAATATCAGAAGTAATTAAACTCTCAATTTATTTTTTATTGCAAACTGTTAACTTTGAATTTGATTTTGCTTTTCGAACAAACGTACTGAATTAGTGTTTTCACTACACGGTTACATCTACATAATAAAATGCTTGATGTTATTGTTCTTTAAACATAAAATCGAATTGGACAAACTCAAAACTATATAAAATTAAATTATATAGAGTACATCCAAAAAAATAAATCCCCGCATCCGCGCAGGTCATGATCTAGTACTTTAAAAACTTAAACCATCTACAATACATATAATAACACAAACTAATTTATACATGTAGAGAAAATATATTATATCCAAATAATATATAACACAGATATAATCTACAAATTTGAAAATTTGAAAATTTGAAAATTGTATAGTATAAACTGAATAATTATCATATAAAAGTGAAAATTATGCTTTTTGCCAATTATCATATAAAAGTGAAAAGTGAAAACTTTTTATTTTGTAATTTCGGTTAATTCATTTTTTAGTTTATTTTAATTTATGCTTTTGCCAAATAACATATATAATAAAAAGGAAAAACGTAAAAAGTTTAACACGAATTTAAAAAAGATCTCTATAATATTATTTTAGAAGTCAGTTTTCTACGTGTCACGTTCACGTTAACTCTCACGATGGTTTATTACAGTGATACACTTAATGAATAAAAGTATTATATTTAAGTATTATTATTAACTTTTTTATTTTGTAATTTCTGTTGATTCATTTTTTAGTTTAGTTTAATGTATGCTTTTGCCAAATAACATATATAATAAAAAGGAAAAAAGTATAAAGTTTAAAACGAATTAAAAAAAGAAAATATAAGTATATATAAAATGATTTAAAAAAAAGGAAAGTTTACAAAATAGTAACTTTAAAACATATTTTTGAATAACATAAAATATAGTTTCAAAATAATAAACATACTTTATATATATCTATCTTTTTCCTAGATGAAAAGAAAAATATATTTGTATATAATGTGATTTCATAAAAGATAATTTTAATATTACAAAAAGAAATATTATTCCTTTAAAACATAGTTTTAATCAATATTTTATTTATATCTATCTATTTTCTTAGAGGACTACATAAAGTCATTAAGTAACATAAACATAGACTGATGATATATGTTTAATTGACAAACAATATTTATAACTAATATTATTGAAATATTAATTTATAGTTTCATAATATTTAGTTGACTATAAATATCTTATAATTACAGGAAAATATCTATAAATTATATTTACTTGTATACTATGATTACTGAAAAACAGTCACAATTTTTTGGTGCTTACTTTTAAAAGATATTAAAAAAAAAAACTAAAAATAGTTTTTTTATAGCGTATTTTGATCAAATAACTTGAAAATATCATTTTAAATCGTATAACACCATAATGAGGTAGAAACATTATGTTTTATCACTACTTAAAAAGTTCCTTAGTATTTAGTTAAAAATTTTATTTTAGTTTGTGGAACTTATAGATGCAACTCAATAATATTTTGATAGTTTGCATTTTAAATTTAAAATATAATTTATTTATTTTATTAAAAAATATTAATAAATAAAAATAATATATTATACAATTCTTTGGTAAAAATTAAATTTAGGCATAAGATTTCAGAATATTATATTTCTATTCATTTATGTAATTTTGAATCATAAACTCTTTTTTCACTCTAAGCACAATATGTATTAAGTTAGACATAATTTTATTAAAATATATTTACATATCTAAGACAACAACCAACTTAAATAAAAAAAAATTGGGAAATTAATCAAAATTTTAATATATTTTGAAAAAATATTATAGCTAAAGTAATTGAAATAGATGCAATCCAATGTACCTAATTGATAACTAAATCGATTGTTGACCCAAAAACAATCAAACCGGATAGATATAACATATCTAATATCATATGTGCAATTAAATAATATAATATTATTAATAGAAATTATATATTGATTTAAAAATTTAAATAAGTATCAAAAAGTTATTATAATTTATTTTTAAATATGTATACCCGTGCATGAGCACGGGAGAATCACCTAGTTTCTAGTAAATAAAAATTGATCAATATAAAAATAGTAAACAATCTATTCACTTTTTATTTAACATTTTAAGAATTTAGTTCTTTGTGATATGATAACAAAAATATTATGTAATAAAACTTGACATAATATTTGTGTCCCGTCAAATGATTTGTCTGGATCTGCCACTGCACATGTCTGTAGCTCCGTGCTTCAGGTTGATCCGGGAGGCGGGTTGTACAGCCTCAGTCTGTACAAGGACGTGACAATTCCAGGATTCTTATTGTGAAGTGGTTACGGCATATTATAGTTTGCCATTTTTAAGGATATTGTATTCAAAAGAGACAGAGATTGGCCAGACTGGAAATTCTTGTGGTTGCTGGCTGGCTATTGGCTATGGACGATACATGGACTACTTGGTTTTATATAACATGAGTTGTTACCAAGGAAGGCAATCTGATATTTCCGTGTATGGCTGGCTGAGAATAAATTGTGTTGGAAGCTGTTTTGTATGACAAAGATGCATTACTAGTTCAAGTGAGTGGACCATCTGTGCTACCATCTGTGCTAATTCAATAAAAGGTGATTGATCTCTTATCAGACTTTAAAATCAAACACGAAAAGACATCTGTTTTAAGCTTAAGCGAATAATTAAAACGGTAAAAGCCACACTTACTACTGTAGTTATAACCCAAGTAACGGTGACACCATTTGGGATATTTAAGTTTCACTTATCCCACAATTTAAGTAGCAAACACACATTTCCCAGACACTAGATGTCTCAAAATCTCATTACATATAAAAAAAGATCCAAGTTGCTGACAGGGGAGGTCTTAAGTGGTGCGTTTACGTCTGGTCACACACTTCTTTAGTCTAAAAATCTTGCGACTCGCCAATAGCAACTTCGGGATTTTCAGATCCCTGTAAAACATAACATATAAGCTACTCTATGACCAACACCCCATTATCATATCATATTCACAACCATAGTTACCTTAGACTATTCCTCTTCATTCCGGCCGTGTTACATCCCCAAAGGCATAGAGCAAGCCTACGGCAACGAGGCGATGATACTCTAAAATACTTTCTGTACCACTTGATAAGATCTTTCTTCTGGATGTTTTGTATTTCCGCAGTTTCTTTCGAGTAGGAATCAAATGTGTAGCTATAAAAGAGACACCACATGCATGACAAATGTTTACACCATATGATCTACGAAAATATCAGCTTCAATCTTAAAGAAGTATGCAAGTTACTTCAGAGTTTCGAACACTCTTACCGTTTGCTAACAATATCTTTCCATTGAGCATCTACGCCATCTTCCAACTTCAAAATCACACCGCTTTTGTAAGCTTCGAAAGTTTTGTCAGGAACATTTTCCTATAAGTAAAACAGCAAGTGAAATGATGTGACAAGCTAACAAAATAAATAACGAAATAGTAGTGTGTGTTTTTTTTCTGGTACGAACTTACCAACCGCTTTTGAATGGTATTTACGAAATAACATACTCGCTTCAAAAGATATATAGGATCATGGTTTGCAGAAATAACAGATATACTGAAACCGTTTACTCCACTAATCAAGTGAGGCGAGCAATCAACAATATAACCAAGCTGCTCCTCATGCCTTAGTTGATTGAATAGCATCTCACTTATGATACCATCAAAGAGATCTACCATTGCTTTCTTCCTCATTGATTTACCTTGTTCAGGACCGATTTGGAAGTAAATCTGCAAAAAAAAAAAAGGAAATGCATTCATGAGCAAGGAACATATTATATTATAGTTTTTCATTGACTTTCAACTCAATACACATTTCCTGTACCTTCAGCAAATTATTACTGTCAGACACCTTGACATTTCTTTTTATAAGTTTGGCCGGAAGAGGCAGTATGCGCATTTTGTGTCTAAGTTTGTTTGGGAGTGGCTCTACTTGCTGTGGAATTTGGAATATTTCCGAAATTTCCAATGCTTCAGTATATAACACATCACCATAGCATAGACCTTCGATGAATATCTGCAATAGCATTCAGCCAGTTACTCAATATGTCTAAATGAAACAACAGAGGTACCACTAAGAAGATTGCCTCATGCCTCATGCAAAATTCTCAATTACCTGAGAACGCATACGAGAAATGAATAGTAGAAGGTCAGGAAAAGAAATTTCCTTCAGCACCTGCAACTTCTTATATATGCCATAGAACTTTTTACATAGTATTTGGAGCATCATAGAGTCAGATCGGTCCAGAAGTGACATGTTCCTCAGATCATTCGTTGTTTTCTCTTTTATAATCTGACACAGAAACTAAATTTTAGTTTATGATTTCCATATCATATGCAAATCTTACAACAAGTATGGGTGATTTAGTGGTAAATCAATTAGACAAAGTAATATTAAAAAGATGTACGCACCTGAAAGCGTTTGGCTGTTGGTGAGAAACCCATGAGACTCGTCCAAATTTCCAATAACAAGAGATTGAGCTTCTCTCTATATCCAGAGACTTCCAAAAACAGTTGGTCACCACGTAGTGATATTGAAGAGTAAAGTTTAGCTTCATCGCTCTGCATACCAAGATATATAAATTCTCAGGTCATCATAGAAAGACAGCATACAAAAGCTTTTCTCTCACAAAACTAAATGCACTGACCTGGTCTAATATTTCGTTTAGTTCATCCTTAAGAAGTTCTGTAAATAGATCTGCCATCACATGATTCTCGACACTGCTATATCCATCCCTGAGATAGATGCGGAGGTGTGCATATGTTGATGGCGCTTCCTCACATTGGTGCCAGAGCCACATTTTTGGCATTCTCAGGATGAATACAGGATGAAGGTCCACATCGTCATGCACTCTTACATTGAAGGCATTTGGAATGAACTTGTTTTCACATGGAAAAAACAGAGAAGCATGTACTTGAGAGGTATTACTCCATGCTTCTTTATACTCAGGCGGTATCTTTTCTTCCATGTAGAAGGAGTTACACCACGGTTCAATTTTGAGATCTGCAGCAAAGAAGAAGATATGATAAGAGTACTCATCGTAAGAATATATAATGCAGGTCATAAATCTTTGTTGTACCTTTTCCATTGACTGATTTCGAAGCAAAATCAATCCTCATTCTTTCTGGAGTAAAATATTTCAACAGATCCAGAATTGCTTTGGAGTTCCAATTGCTAGAATAGTCTGCAACTATTACATGTGTCATTGGATAACGCAACATATTACCTATACAAATAGTAATGAGTTAGCTTGGAGAACTAAGATGCTTAACAATCATCAAAAGAGAATTGGCTAATTACATATAAAGAAGGAAGTGCAGACCTGAGAGAAGTGTAACAAATTCCTGTTGATCTAAATCCATCTCAAGAGAATCATAATCCATTTTCTTAATCTTCCAATACTCTTCCATGACCCATTTTTGTGGTTGCTTATCTTGTATCAGTTTGAAATACTCATATACATAACTAATAAGTTGATATCTCTGTAAAAAAACAGATTGTCAAATTAATGACAAAAATACAAGAAGTAAGTAACATATACCTAAATGTGTACCTTTTCTAAGCCAGAAAGAGTGAGATCCATAGAGATGATGAACATACGGCCTACTGATGTGCAATACCATCCTTCAAAACTCTCTTTGACTTGTAAAGAATTTGTCCACCCTTGGTCCTTGAAGAAGTTAGACAAGCTTCCTTTACCCTCTGAAAGCATTTAAAACTAGTTAATATCCTGCAAGAATCATAAGGAAGAACACAAAAAAATTCATAATATAAAACTCACGCTGAGCTAATAGTTGGAATAGATATTGTTCTGGCCTTTCCAAGTAACTGTTTTTGGATAGAGGAGGTAGAAGCCATGAGAGCTCAAGAATATGTCCATCTCCAGCAGCTTTCATCCCATATGATGTAGAAGTGTCCCATATTGTGTCTTTGGGGTTGAATGAAGGTATAGCTTTTGGTTCTCCTTTCTTAACACCACCCAAAAAACTCTTCACCCATTTTTTGAGTACACCTAGACTGTCTGCAAAGATTTTAAGTATTTAAACAGCATTATCAAACAACAACAAAAACAGTTTTTGGTAAATTATACTGAAATGGTTACCTGGTCCTATAACACAAAGCTTCATTGCCCCGCCAGTATAACATTCATTGTATAATTCTCTAGCACGTTCACAGAGATCCTCCTTGTTGAGATTCTTTGTTACCTTGAAACAAGAACAAGAGGAAAAGAACTGATTTTTAGCAAAGAAAAAATAAGGAAGTGTATAAAAGATATAAACATCATTAGGTACCACAAGTGAATCGGTTAAAAATGTGTCCTTTCTTGGATGTATAGGCCCTGAGTTCTTCAAGACGGAGACAATCATCTTTCTTGCGTAATTGAAATTCTGGAATAAGAGTTCCAAAATTTTACTTGAAGTAAATGAAAGAATTGGATTGGGTGTGTATATTTGCATCCACAAAAATATTAATGGTATTAGCAAACCTGAATCAACTGCAGATATCTCTCTTTTCATACAATCTGCTTTAAGGAGAGGTTCACAAAAAAACTGTGAAAATCTGAAAGAGAAAGACAATCAACTATAAGAACATCACAATAAAGAAGGGAAAATGAAGGAAACAAATTGAACGTGATCAAAGTTTGCAAGGTTATATTTTTGTAATTCCCAACTATATAAACTAAAGCTTGTTGTACCTATCCAGAGCACCTTCAAGAAACTCGGCCTGAACTTTGAAATAGAAAGTAGTGTGCTCCATGGATGTGTGAGCATTTGATGAGCCTCCATGCTCGCTCAAGAAATTATGAAACTAGAAGAAACAGAATTAAGATTCAAAATAACCAGAGATACGGGACGGGAGTGAAGAACAAGATATTAGAAAATAAACAGAATCAGCAATGTGTTATGATAGGCGTGGAAGTTAATATGTTCCCCTGTATATAGGAGGAGGGAATACCAGTCTCAGAAAAAGCAGGGATTTTTTTAGGGGATATTAAGCTAAAGTCTTTCAACAAACAACAAGTGAATATTCTTTACTATCAATATCAATATATGTAACATGATATTCTTTATTATCAATATATGTAACAACTTTAACTTAGCATCATGTGTAATATATCAGAAACTAAATATTCCGTTAAGGCATGGTAGAAAGTACTTACATCGTTCTGGCCATTATATTTCTCTGAACCCATGAAGAGCATGTGTTCTAGCAGCAATAACAAAAAGAAAAACCTGGAGTAAAGCAATCAAATAATACACAACCATTTTTTTTTTCAGACCAAAACAGAAATCATACCAAGAAAATGTGAAAGTCCCTGAATATCTGGAGGATCGTGGAAGGACCCAACTCTGACTGTCATAGATGCAGCGGCATAAGAGCTAGATTCCCCTTCATCCAATTTTTCTTGAATCAGCAGAGCAGATAAACCATTCTCCAGCTCTATCGCTCTGTACTTCAGATTTCCACTAGGATGTATTACGTCAATTTTTCTCATCTCCTAGAAGAAACAAGAAACGAGACAACCAAATAGTGTTACGTTATAGCCAAGCAAAATCTTATTTCCTGATTATTTATTTAACGAGAAAGATTTCACGGAACGCCGACAAATGTCAATCAATTTCTTATAATGGAACCCACAAAAGGAATTAATAAGTTCTTGATGAGCCAAAAGGATAGGAACCCATAAAGTGTGACACTGTCAGTTTGGGAGAGAAACAACGCTAGAGGACAATTTATGACTTGTCGAGGTTTAAGGGTTTCTTTGGAACAATTTATTTAGGGAAAGAAACAAAAAAAAAACCCACAGATTTTTCTGCTGGAACGAGATGGCTTGACATCAGATCGTGCTGACAGAATCAGCTCCGATGAATTTCCAATTTCACCTTGTATGTAGACTAGAAGAAGGAGAAGCAAAGCAATCGGCGAATAGGATGCAAACTTGTATGTGAGCCCAAAAGTTTACATTTTCAGAGTCTTATCTTCTTTTTAGTAATTTTTAATTGACAATATTGTAAACATCATTAAAAATATCTATCGGGTCACCGCATACGAAACATATATCTCATCATACTAATGTAAATTTCGGACTATACAATATACATGGATATCATTTCTAACTATTATAACAGAAAACGTATTATAACCGCAATAAAGGAACCTACACGATTTAATGAATTGGTTACTACGTTCGGACATTTTATTCGGATTCAAAAATCCAAACTAGAACCGACCTAAAATATATGATGTGAACCTGAACCAAAAATAACAAATGCCTAATTGATTCTAAAATTTATGTATCCAGAAAAACTAAAACTAAAAAGAACCGAGCCGAATATACACTGATCCGAAAAAAACCAATCATGATGGAACATGATAAAAACTGTTTCGTGCCCGATCTAAAAATCAATTCATGCCTAACCTAAAAACATGAATGTATATAGACTTTAACTCTATGTAGACATGGATCTTAATATCCACAGGATCTTGATCTGAGTATAGATTTGGATAGTGATTTAAGAATCACGTGAATCTAGAAATGGATCTAGATAGTAAAATTTTAGGTCTGGATATTCGGATATCTGAATCTATTATATATTTTAAAAATATTAAAATCTAATTATATATATATATATATATATATTATATAAATATATATTAATACTATTAAAACATAAGATCATTTTTTAAAGTGCATTTTTGTTTCAGCATTATTTACAGATTCTACCACTCACATATTTTCAAATTATGATTTTAATTATATTATTATTCCACAAAATGTTTTCTTTCAAACAAACAATATGTTGCTTTATTTATCTATTTCTTCAACTAAATTGTTTAAGTATAAAAAAAAAATAAAGACCAAAATATCACAAATTCAAGTTTTTGTCCCCAAACTAACATTCAAGGTTAAAAGTCACAAAAATAGGTTTCATTAAAGGGATGATTTACCCTTATGACAATTCTTTGACTAATTAAAAAACAATAGATTAATGATGATTTATCCTTATGTCACATTTTTTACTAATTTACTCTAAAACCCTAAACCATGAAACTTCAATTCTAAACCTTAAACTCTGAAACTTTCACTCTAAACCCTAAAATATCAATTATAGAATCTTAAACCTTGACACTTCAAATTTAAACCATAAACCTTAAACACAACAATTCTAAACCCTAATCACTGAAACTTCAACTGTAAACCCTAACCCTGAAACTTCAACTTTAATCCCTAAACCCTGAAATATCAACTCTAAAACCCTAAACTCTGAAACTTCAACTCTAAACCCTAAACCCTAAAATATCAACTCTAAAACCCTAAAACCTGAGATTTCAACTCTAAATCCACAAACATTAACTCTAAAACTTTAAACCCTGAAACTTCAAATCTAAACCCTAAATCATGAAACATCAACTCTAAAACCATAAACCCTGATGTTTTACTTCTAAACCCCTGAAACATCAACTCTAAAAAACTCTAACCCTAAAACTTCAACTCTAATCCCTAAACCCTGAAATATCAACTCTAAAACCCTAAACCCTGAAACTTCAACTCTAAAAAACTCTAACCCTAAAACTTCAACTCTAATCCCTAAACCCTGAAATATCAACTCTAAAACCCTAAACCCTGAAACTTCAACCCTAAATCCTGAAACATCAACTTTAAAACCCTAAAACCTAAAACATCAACTTTCAAAACGCTCCATCTCATCGAGGTTGTCATGGTGCATGTGGTATGAAAGATAACAGTAAGGTAACTACCCATAACTATATGTCCTAAGAATAAGGAACCAGCCAGCACATCCTAATTATCCATGCGGACTCATTTCGACTCGAAAAACGTTTAAAACAAGTCTCATGCAAGCATCGTATAACCATGCTCTGATACCACCTGTACAAGAACCATACCAGCTTAATTGATTTAGCATTTTTTTCAAGCTTAGCGTTCGTGACGGAGATAGTTCGACGGTAGTACAAGACGATGGACGCAGCAACCTTATTCTGTTACAATGAGACATCTTGAAGCTTATGATGCAAAGAAGTAGTTGGGACAACAAGATACCAAGGAAGCACTAAACCGTTAGATGTAGATTTTGGGATTGAGGAAGACTTCGAATGCAGCACTGGAAGAAGATGACTGACGTGGCCCATTGTTCTGAGGATTGCAAGAAGTACTTGGAAGCATACAACATCAAAAAGGATGCATTAAGTCTCTGATTAAGCGCCAAGCATCATTTTGGGAATGTTAGTCCAAGTTAGGCAGATTTCTTTCGAGAGTTCAAGATGGAGTGTTTTCTACCCAAAGCATGGGACCGATTGGAGTTTTAACTTATGGAGTTGGTACAGGGAGATGTTCGCACCAAGATTTCAAAGTCGATTGAATCTGATTCATCCATTATTGTTTGGAGGATGTGCCAACAACCATGAAGATGTTTTATAGGGACTTAGAAAATAATTTTGAGAAAACAAGAGCTTATGGAGTTGTAGAGCTTTGAGGAGATTGTAGAGTGTCACGTGAATGTCAAGGGAGTGGATACTGCAAATGAAGCTTCTTCGATCCATTAAGACCGTTCAAAGGCTATGAGATTCAAATTGAAGGTCAGTTTCAGTAATGGATCAAGAAAGCCAATGGGAATATTTTGGTTGGACGTTTCATCAGATCAAGACCAAGGAACCTGAGTTGTTATGGTTTTAGCTAGCAAGGAAAGTATGGTGATGATTGTTCAAGTATATAAAATCCTCAATCGCTTATGTCATTCACGCTTTGGTGGTGCCAGTATTGAGTACTGAGGTTATCCTAACATGGCCCATGAAGTTACCCGATCTTGTTACCTAAACCTGGATTTATTTTGGGAACTTCGGGTTAGTCGTTTATGTACACATTGTGGCTTCTCGGTTTGGTTTAAGTTACGAGTGATCGACTGTGCATGTTCTTGTTTGATTGTTGCACGGCCAGCTGAGTCAACTTATACTCAGACCAGATCGGGGGTGTCACAAAGGTGGCCCTAAAACCTGAAACTTCAACTCTAAACCCTGAAACATCAACTCTAAAACTTTAAACCCCGAAACTTTAAATCTAAACCCTAAATCCTGAAACATCAACTCTAAAACCATAAACTCTAATGTTTTACTTCTAAACCCCTGAAACATCCTCTAAAAAACTCTAACCCTAAAATTTCAACTCTAATCCCTAAACCCTGAAATATCAACTCTAAAACCCTAAACCCTCAAAACTTCAACTCTAAACCCTAAACCATGAAACATCAATTCCAAAATCCTGAAACTTCAACTCTAAACCCTGAAACATCAACTCTAAAACCTTCAACCCTGGAACTTCAAATCTAAACCCTAAATCCTGAAACATCAACTCTAAAACCTTAAACCCTGATGTTTTACCTCTAAACCCCTCAAACACCAACTCTAAACCCCTAAACCCTGAAACTTCAACTCTAAATCCTGAAACATCAACTCTAAAACCTTAAACCCTGAAACTTCAACTCTAAAACCTTAAACCTTGAAACTTCAACTCTAAACCCTGAACCATCAACTCTAAAACCCTAAACCCTAAAACTTCAACTATAAACCCTACACCCTGAAAATCCAACTCTAAAACCCTAAACTCTGAAACTTCAACTCTAAACCCTGAAACTTCAACTCTAAACCCTAAACCCAGAAAGTCCAACTCTAAAACCCTAAGCCCTGAAACTTCATCTCTAAACTCTGAAACATCAGTTCTAGAATCCTAAATCTTGAAACTTCAACTTTAAACCCTAAACCCTAAAAAATCAATTCTAAACCCTGAAACTTCAACTCTAAACTCTAACCCTGAAATTTCAACTCTAAACCCTAAACACTGAAACATCAACTCTAAAACCCTACACCTTGAAACTTCATCTTTGAATTCTAAACCCTGAAACTTTAAATCTCGAACCCTAAATCTTCAAACTTCAACTTTAAACCTTAAACCCCGAAACTTCAACTCTAAACCATGAAACATCAATTCTAGAACCCTAAACACTGAAACTTCAACTCTAAACTCTAAACCCTGAAACTTCAACTATAAACCATCCTGAAACGTAAAATTTAAACCCTGCATCTAAACTCTAAACCCTCAACTTTAACCCTTAATCCCCAAACTCTATATTTTTCCAAAATTTGAATCTGAAACCCCAAAACCCTTAATAGATTAAAAACTGGATGATATATTAATGTTAATGATAGGTTTCACGGTAATGTATTATAAGATTTGGAAAGCCTTGAGCGTGTTCAGAATGGGCTTCCGGATAATATATTAATCTTCACGATAATGTATTATAAAATTTGGAAAGCCTTGAGCGTGTTCCGGATGGACTTCCAGATAATATATTAATCTTCAGGATAATGTATTATAAAGTTTGGAAAGCATTGAGCGTGTTCAGGATGGGCTTCCAGATAATATATTAATCTTCAGGATAATGTATCATAAAATTTGGAAAGCCTTGAGCGTGTTCAGGATGGACTTCCTGATAATATATTAATCTTCAGGATAATGTATTATAAAATTTAGAAATCCTAGAGCGTGTTCAGGATGGACTTCCGTATAATATATTAATCTTCAAGATAATGTATTATAAATCTTGGAAAGCCTTGAGCGTGTTCGGGATGGACTTTCTGATAATATATTAATCTTTAGGATAAGATATAAGGTTTAAGGTTTAGAGTTTAGGGTTTACAGTTGATATACTAGGGTTTAAGGGTTTAGATTTTAGTATATTAATCTTCAGGATATTGTATTCTAAAATTTGGAAAGCCTTAAGCGTGTTCAGGATGGGTTTCTGGATTGAAGATAATGTATTATAAAATTTGGAAATCCATGAGCGTGTTCATGATGAGCTTCAGATAATATATTAATCTTCATGATAGAGTTTAAGGTTTAAGGTTTAGAGTTTAGGGTTTACAGTTGATGTTTTAGGGTTTATGGTTTAAAGAATGTTTTAGGGGTTTGGGTTTAAGGTTGATTTTCTTAGGGTTTAGGTTTTAGGTTTATAGTTTAGGGTTGAAGGTTTAGGTTATAGGATCTAAGGTAATTTTTTTAGGGTTTAGGCTTTAAAGTGTAATGTTTAGAGTTTAGGGTTTAGAGTTGATGTTTTATGGTTTAGAGTTTAGTATATTAATCTACAGGATAATGTATTCTAAAATTTGAAAAGCCGTGAGTGTGTTCAGTATGGGTTTCTGGAGTGAAGATAATGTATTATAAAATTTGTAAATCCATGAGCGTGTTCAGGATGGGCTTCCAGATAATATATTAATCTTCACGATAGACTTTAAGGTTTAAGGTTTAGAGTTCAGGGTTTAGAGTTGATGTTTTAGGGTTTATGGCTTAAAGTTCATGTTTTATGGGTTTGGGTTTAGGGTTGATTTTTTTAGGGTTTAGGTTTAGAGTTTAGGGTTGAAGGTTTAGGTTTTAGGATTTAAGGTAATTTTTTAGCGTTTAGGCTTTAAAGTGTAAGGTTTAGTGTTTAGAGTTTAGAGTTGATGTTTTAGGGTTTAGAGTTTAGTATATTAATCTTCAAGATAATGTATTCTAAAATTTGGAAAGCCTTGAGCGTGTTCAGGATGAGTTTCCGATTTGAAGATAATGTATTGTAAAATTTGGAAAGCCATGAGCGTGTTCATGATGGGCTTCCAGATAATATTAATCTTCAGGATAAACTTTAAGGTTTAAGGTTTAGAGTTTAGGGGTTATAGTTGATGTTTTAGGGTCTAGGGCTTAAAGTTCATGTTTTAGGGGTTTGGGTTTAAAGTTGATTTTTTTTTAGGGTTTAGGGTTTAGGTTAGAGTTTAGGGTTGAAGGTTTAGGATATAAGGTAATTTTTTAGGGTTTATGGTTTAGGTTTAGGGTTTAGGGTTTAGAATTGTGATTTAGTGTTTAGGGTTTAGGGTTTTGAGTTTACTTTTATGGTTTAGGGTTTAGTGTTGACAGTAAGGTTTAGAGTTGAGGTTTTAGGGTTTAGGGTTTAGAATTGAGGTTTAGAATTTAGGGTTAATTTTTTAGGGTTTAGATTTGAATGTTTAGGGTTTAAAGTTAAAATTGTGATTTAGTGCTTAGGTTTTAGGGTTTAGAGTTTATTTCTATGGTTTAGGGTTTAGGGTTTAGAGTTTAGAGTTTATAGTTTAGGGTTTACAATTGAGGTTTAGGATTTAAGGTAATTTTTTAGTGTTAAAGATTGAGAATTTTTTTTAGGATTTAGGGTATATTGTTGATGGTTTAGGATTTAGAAAGGTTTAGGGCTTAGGATTTAGAAAGGTTTAGGGTTTAAGATTTATGTTTTAGGATTTAGGGTGGAATGTGTATAGTTAGTATTTTTAGGGTTTAGGGTTTAGTATTGATAGTAATGTTTAGAGTTAGTATTAATTTAAAACAAGGATATTAGAGACCTATTGCCTATTAATGAATGTCATTTTTGTGATGTTTTTCTTCTAATATTATTTTGGAGACAAAAACTTGAGAAATGCTATTTTGATCAATTACCCGGAAAGAAAACTATCTAAATTATATATATTTTAGCGTACCAATTGTAAATCATACGTTTTTATTGAAAATAAAGTAGCTGGTATTGTGTTAACCATAAACCATGTGTTTTTAGGTAGATGTTATTGTGTGTGACAATATTATATACTCACACCGTCATAGTCTAATAGCACACCGAATAACACACCGGATTCAATGTTTCATGGTTTTCAAAATGACATTTAACATATATAATCATAAATCAATAAGTCTTAATTCACAGAGCCCTAAACAACAAATCATTAATTTTTTTATTGTGTATCATCTGTTGAAACTAAACCATCAAACTACAATTATGGATATATGTATTTAATACTCTATACTATTAAAATATAATATATTTTTTAAAAAATATTTACGATAGTATCATTACTTTTTAAATTAAATTCAATATTATTTACTATTGAAAAATACATCCTAATAACTAAACCACGTGATTGCACTAAACCAATGCATAACCAGCAACGAAATCTATTGCAATATATTCCACATATGATTTTTACTACCATTTCCTATATTTGCTTACTTTTATACAAAATAATTTTAAGTAAAAAACTCACTATACAAACATTTGTCTCTTACCATTTCATATATAGTATCTAACTTCTAAAGGCTTATAAAATAGTACATTCACTCCTTAACTATTGTTTAAGGTGAGGAACAAAATTTAAGCCTAATTAATTAGAAAATGTTATCCTTATATTATAATGATGCTATTATAATATATAAAAAAATTAATATACATGACCCATGTCAAAAATTCAATATTAAAACCTGAAAGAACAAATATAAAAATACATGTTTTATATATAAATATATTTTTATTTGTTAAGATTACAACTATATATTTGAAATAGAGCTTTTCATTTATAACAATAAGTAAACAACTCTTAAAAATTTATTTTGTTTAAACTATCAATATTTTTTTATATATCTAAATCATCAATATTCTTTAACTCAAAAGTTTATTAAATAATATTTTGTATTGTTCAAACTGATTTGAATTTAGATTCTCCAGTAATATTCATATTTTGTCATATCCGAATAAAAAATTATAGTATCAATCAATACTATTAAAACATAAGCAATATTTTTCTACTGACAAATAGTCTATGTTAAATCATTACATTTCTTTAATTTCTTATTTATTCTCTTACAACTAACTTAGTTATTATTAAACATATACTATATCTAACCAATTATTTTGATGACAGAAACACAATTACTACAATAAATATCAAGTCATTTCATCCATTTATTAACTATTTTATAAATTATAAAATAACAGGATAAAATATATTCATGAATTTTATAACATACTTCAACTTATTAAAACAATATTATAGTACGATATACAAACTAATAAATAATTTCATAAGCTAATACACATATTTAAATTAGAATATTAAAAATAATTTATATTTATCAAGTATGAAACCAGTATAATGACAATATTTGATTTTTATAATAATTCTGAGAAAAAATATAATAATAAAATAAAGTTTTACCAAAATAAAAAGTTTAACAAAATTGTACTATAATTTAAGGTTTTAAAATATAAGTAAAATTGATGCGAGACAAGTTATATGAATTAGCTTATTTTTATAAAATTATATTGAATTAAATTTTAATTTTATTATATATACTTTAAAAACAAATCTTTTTAGAAAAAAAAGAAACAATGTATAAGATTTCTAATTTTCAGTAAATAAGTTTTTAAATAAAAATCCACCTCACCCTTTATAGTATGGGTCAAAATCTAATAATAAATTTATTATTAGATATATAATAAAGATATATAACAAAATGAAAATTAATAAATTTTAAAATTTCTAATATGGATAATGAAATTAAATTTAAAATTTAATATAAACCAGAAAACACTGAAAAAAATATAATAACATGTGAACAATAAAAGTAAACTAAATCAAGAAATAACCAATTATATTTATTTCAAACTTAAATCACTAAATTGTAATAACCGTATACGAATCATTGATGCTCAAATCTATTTCTATTTTAGTATGCATTATCTCAAATATTGGTCCATTACGCTTACAACAAACTGATAAATTAGTTTGACTAAATATTTGTATGGCTAACTTTTTTAAAACTAGAGCATCACATTCGTAGTACATCCATCATTTATCTAAATATTCATAAATTAGAATACAATAAATATAAAAATTTAAGTTAAATTGTATTACATAATAGGTCACCTATAGGTTCAACCGGTAGTCGGGTCCAGGTTTTAACGGTTTTTTGCTAATTTTATAGAATTTACAAATAACAAGTTTTTTTTTAACTAAATCGGATTCTATATCAAATTATCGGTTTTTTCGGTTTAACCACAGGGCCGGATCGTGTTTCAGAAAACTAAATATAACGCTTCATGTGTAACATTTAAATGTAGAAACCTAATCAAAAATACAAATTTATATGATATAAATTTGGTTTGTTTCGAAAATAATCTTGCGCTTTCAATGCACGGATCAAAATCTAGTATATATATTATATACAAAACTAAAAGTCAAATTTTCTTAAATTTCAATAATTTTCAATTTCTTAGAAAAGGAAATTAAATAGTAAATAAACTATTAACTTTAAATTAAACTTTGAATTCGGATGTCCACGGGTATTCAGATTTTAGTTCAGTTATATAAACTCCAAAGATCATAAAAGCCTGAGTCTACATCCTAATAGCAAATTTATGGATCCGACAGTTCTGGATATCCAAAAATAACAATTAATCACAAATTACATAATACAATGTATATCAAGGATTTCACATTAGTAGAAAATATTACAATATAATAATGAATATTGGAAACAAAAAAAAAATTAAAGTTGTAGAATGAATATGGTGCCTGATTTTTTCAAGCATTTGAGCCATCTCTTTACCTTTTCTTTAGTTAAAGGTATTCATTTTATATCCCAATCTCGATGCAGTTTCCAACCTGAACATCAAAGTTTATACAATATATATTAAGTTCATGTTGAACATCCGGAGACCAACCAATCCAACAACTGGTGTCATTCCAAGAGGACTGAAAAACCTGAGATTTGAAAATAACAAAAATTATGAGAATTTGGATAAATAATGATATAATTAAGGCAGTGAAGAAAATCATACCCTGAGAAAACGCCCCATGCTAAATTTGATTTATTTTAACAAAAATAATGAGAATTTGCATAGCATAATTCTCTGCAAGAACTTACTAAATTTGATTTATTTTTTATTCTTTTGAATATCATGAGGTTCGAGGTCTAAGCCCCTAATCCCTATATTTGAAATCACATCATGTAATATTAGTTTAATCTATAGCTTAACATCTTGAGTCATATTCTATAAACTTGATTATCTCATGATAATTGGAGATCTTTTGCAAGGAAGAGTCATTAATGATGCAAATATTTAACCTGAACACAACCTGATAGATTTCAACAATCTCAACAACTGTCTTTTTAAAAGGACAAAATCTCAACTAGACCCAAGAAATATTAAATTAAATTAAATTACTGCATTTTACGCATTTGAAGACTTTCATAAAGGTCTTTCGAATCGAGAATATCTAATCTAAATGAATTGGTTATTACGTCTGGACATTTTATTCAAATTCCAAACCAAAACCGACCTAAAATATATGATCTGAACCCGAACCAAACATAAGGAGTATCTAATTGAGTCTGAAATTTATGTGACTGAGAAAGCCAAAACCAAAAAGAACCTAGCCGAATATACATGGATCCGAAGAAAACCAATCATGATAGAACACAATAAGAACTGATTTGTGACCTAAAAGACAATTCATGTTCAACCTAAAAACATGAATATTTAAGACTTTGACTCTATGTAGGCATGGACTTTAATATCCAGGGGATCTGGATCCGAGTCCGATATAGATAGTGATTTTTCGATTGTGATTTTTTTTTTTTGGTTCATAAAATATATCAATAGTCTGGTTATTCATGAATTATGAATTGGAATTTTGTTTGAGTTGTGTTAATTTTTTTTTTAGTTTGAAACATTTCTTAGAAACTATGTTCAACTTTACATATTATAATTAGAATATTTTTCAATATCTTTATCTTTTTATTTGAATACACATGAATATTTTTAAAAACATTCTAACAAAAATATGAAATATCTTTTCTGAATCTTTTTTTTTGTTTTTTTTTAAATTGATTAATTAAAATACTAATTAGCACAGAATAATTAGAGATTAAAATTAATTTAGTTTTCACTTATAGAAAAAATTAAAATAATATAAAACTTTAGCTATATTTATTTATAAAAAAATTGATCAATTTTTGGAAATATGTTTACACATAATTTACAAAGATTTTTTAGAAAATAATATTCATTTCTCTTTCAATTAGAAAATAATAATAGAAGGATAATTGATAACCATAAAGTTTATCAAATGACAAATTAATGAGTTATATTATGATAAAAAAAAAACAAATTTCTTAAAACAAATTTTATCAAATCTGAATATGTTATGCCGCTAATTTCTCATTACTGTATTGTAGCTTCCCTTGAGGCTAATCAGAAGAATCCTTGGGTATTGTTAAAAAGAAAAATTGTGTTTCCAGGCAACTTGGCTCCAACCGGTTTAGAGGAAGTATGTTTGGTACCCAAGCTACTACATTGGTAAACCTCGAAGATTTGTAAGTTGGAAATGCGAGTTTTTTTTTTCTGGATATACAAAGGGAGAATGCTCATCTTTTATTAGAGTAAAGATTTATAAATTCGTAAATGTCCAGATGACAATGATACATTTTGTCAAAAGCTTTATGGACAACTCAACTGAAATCTTTTTGGTATGAAACTTCCCTGTTCAAACGACTACGTTAATTACATATTATCGAGTGAAGACAGAGAGAACAGATGGGCCAAGAGGAGAAACATGAGATGGAAGACAATTTTGGAAAAGTTGATGATGGTGCCCGCTTCATCCTGAATGTAAAGGTACGTGTGTGTTATACAGATTAGCAAGAGATCCGTTATGTATATTGTTTCAAATTGAGTATCAGACCATCTAATCAGTAGATATGTATTCAGATTTTGGATATATGTATAGACAAAAGGTACATGGTGGCACTTCGGATTCCACTTGACAACATCGACAATGGCGCCCCCGCTACTGAGTCTATGTACACTTGCAATTTCTGAGGATGGGCTGCCTGTATATCGTGTTTTGTGGGAGAAGCATCCGTCACGTTTTAGTCATACAGCCTTCTCTCCCTACGTTTTATTTAGTGGAAAGCACATGGAAATTGATGTCTTGAATGTTCCCCTTTTTATGCGTACAGATTCAGTAGTTATTTTTAATGTTTTTGGTATACCATCCCCTTTTTCATTCGAGCTCCATCTATCTTCTTCTAAATGATCGGGCTATGGCTGTAGCGTGACTAGGTAACCCTGAACAAGGAAAAGGATAACAGGGAAGAGGCTGAGAACGGAAACCCAGTTGTTGATGGTCTAGCTTCTGAGAATATGTGGGGAACTGTATAGAAATCTTAGGTAGAGACTCTTCAAAATCTTTGTTTTTATAATATTGTTATTTTGATCTTTTGATGTTTCTTCGATTTGAGTTATATATTGGGATATGTTTCTTGGACCGAACATGTTTTGGAGTGATTTAATTAGAGTTTTAGCGAATCCCTCCCTCCTATTGAGACATGGTGTATCTGTTCCAAGTGTGCAAGTGTTTCATATGCCAACTCAAATCTAAAGTTTAACTAAACTTTGACTAATTAGTCAATTGTATGTTCTAATGTACATATTTTAACTAATTAATAAAGCAAAAATAGTTATATAACAAATTTATATATGTATTATATATCTATATTTGTATTTGTGATATAAATAATTAAAGTTGTTTATATTTTTTAAAAAATAATTAATGTTTCATTTTAGTTGTAAACATAAAGAAAATTAATAGTAAGTATCAGTTTTTATATAAAAAATTATTTTTTTAAAATAATTTATAAAATAACAAAAAATTAGAAAAACACGCAGAATTATTTAAGAGCTAAATTTATTCTATCAGAAAATACGATCAGAAGAGAATACTAAACATTTTGTCTATATTTTTGTAAAAAAATTAAAAGAGTATATATAAAATAAATAGGTGACTAATACCAATATATCTCAACTAATAAAATGTGAAATTTAATCTATACGTTTATTTATTTATTTATAAAGTATTTGTATTATATATAAATAATTACATACATTTATAATAGATTACACAAGATTACAAAATATACTAAGATAATGGCTAATCAATCTATATAAATATAAAGTTGAAGATGGGTTTTAACATTTTATGTTGATATAAACTATTTATAAGACAATTTTTATAAGATATGAAAAGTAAAATTTTAAAGTACTCATAAAATAAGTAATTTAAAATTTATACTAAAAATTATACTAAAATTATAAGAAATCAAACTAAAAAGCAACAAAAATAGAAACTTTCATCTTCTCGAGCACGAGTACCTGAGAGAGAAAAGATATGCAGCAACGACGTTGTTCATGTTAAGTTAGATGGACTTCCAACCTAAAACCAATTGGTGATAAGTGGAGCGGTCTATCTATCTTATATATTGTTTAAGATCTCTTCCAATACCCGATGTGGGACATTCCTAATAGTTCAGTCGCTGCCTTAAATATGGAAACAAAGGCATGACGATTAGAGCCGGTATAGTAGCTGCATTGGTAAAAATGCTAAGTGTTGATGAAGCTTAGACAATACTGTTGGACTATATAAGTAACCTAGACATGAAAGCCGCGATAGTAAAAGCTAAAACTTTACTGGCATTTATAGATATTCTCCAAGTGGATTAAGCTACCATCTGAGAGAAGCCGCAGCCATTGCTTTCGCTGTGTAAGAGAGACACTGAGAGGCTGGTCTCAATACGTAGATTCGGTGCAGTTGTGCCCACTGATGGATCTTTCCAACATTGGAAACAAAGGTAGGCAAAAGGAAAGCTACATCTTCGTTAGAGCTTCTTCGTAAAGCATGCCAATAATTTCTGTTCAATTATTTTGTTTACTAGATTTGAAATTTTGGATACCAATTCATTTGTGGGATCAAGTCCGGTGTAGGTGAGCCGAAAGGTTTTCCAGAATCAAACTCTTTGGTTTGCTGTCTCTTTATTTTGTTGTATTTGTAATTTAAGTGGGAAATAATAACCAAACTCGTTTGGTTTTCCATATTTATCAATTTCTGTTTGTTTTCCTTCGTGTGAATTGGTTACTCTTCTCAGAAAAGTTACTTGGAAGAGAAGCAACAGTTGTAAGTAGATGATTTAGCATACATTATTTGTTGAATTTCAAAATTTTTGTGGTTTCGTTAGGAAAATTAAGGATCACATGTACTTATAAACTTGCTTGATGCTCTAAAGAGTCAATATCTTTACCGAAGAGATCAAAACTTGCAACATTACCTCATAAATTGTATTTCACATGATCGTCAAACCCCAGAAATGACAGATTCCAAATGAGATTATTCGTTAGTTTTAATCATTATTTGAAAGTTTCATCAAGACCAAAAGCGACGTGAGGCATATTAGTCTTCTCATTGTTTTGTGGTTTTTGTTTATTGTGTTTACAAGTTCAAATCTGTCATATGATATATGCATCATACATGGTTTGTTCTCATTAACATTTTCAACGACCCTTCAACCCCAAATAGTAGCTTGAGTAGCAAGAAATCTGAAATTTCAATATTAGTTTGGTCTGAAGAATCGGAGCATTTTGGAACAGAACAATTTTTAGGTACAATAAAATCTGGGTATCCAAATGCTTTTTCATGGTTAAGTAAATATGCACATTGCGAAAAAAAAACAATAAAATTTAATTTTAAATAGTTTCAGATTCATAATTTTTTTTTTCAAGTGTTGTAAAAATATACATGTATATATACTCAAAAATAACATTTAAATTTATATTGTAGTTAAATTTTATCCCAAAAACCCGGGCATAGCCCAGGAAAGTTCTAATAAAATTAATAGTTGTATAACTATAATTTACCGATCAAAAATTCATATTAGTATTCAAAATCGAATCAAAGTTGCCGTATATTTCTGACACGCCATAATTAAATGCAACAACTCTTTTAGGCTTAATAGGATAGAATAAATAAGTAAAAATTAAACACAATGAAATGTGGATAGATTTAAATGCTAATAAATGGTGAAAGATTTACGAATGTATAGTAATTATTCCTAATTAGAATGAAGTTAATTAATTTTGTTAGTAATTAAAATAGGAGTGGCCATTTGTAATACTGAAAGAAACTTAAGGGGGTTTCAAAAAAATCTCATAAATATATTCTAGTGAGATATAAATAAGTCCAAAATTTAAATCATAACATTAAAAAGTAGATAAAAAAAGGATGTCTTTTAATATATTAGATAGTCATTAAACTAGAAGTGACCATTTGTAATACTGGAAGTAAATTAAGGGGGTTTCAAAAAATTCTCATAAATATATATTCTAGTGAAATATAAATAAGTCTAAAATTTAAATCATAACATTAAAAATTAGATAAAAATAGGATTATATTTTGATTACCTGTGGAAATCCTCGCTGGAACATCCCGAGACCAACCAATCCAACAACTGGTCTCATACCAACTACCAAGAGGACTGAAAAAACTGAGATTTGAAAATAACAAGAGTTGTGAAAATTTGGATAAATAATGATATAATTAAGGCATTGAACAAAATCATACCTTGAGAAAAGGCCCCATACTATATTTGATTTGTTTTAGAAAAGTAACGAGAATTTGTATTGCTAGCATAATTCTCTGCAAAAGCATACTAAATCATGAGTTCAGATTATCTCATGATCATTGGAGATCTTTTGCATGGAAGTATAACTTTAATACATCAAACCTCTATAAATTAATAATGTTGGGACTACACCAAAACTATAATTTTTATTAATTTATCGATATATTAATTGAACCAAAATTCAGTTTGGGACTATAAAATGATATTATTTTATAGAAATTTTTAATGTATATTAGTTTATAAAATATTAATTTAAAGAGGTTATACTGTATATACAACTTGATAGATTTCTGTTGGAATAAGCTTGAAATGACTTAGGGAGCCGGTCATCCTAATCCTAGTAAGTTATGGTTATCTAAAGTGATTAGGAAATATTTGAAAGTGTTGTTATTAATAGGTTTATGAGTCATCTATTCCTATATATTGATATGTATATGTTGTTGGTTAGATAATGAGTTGTGTGATTGAGAGTTTTAGTTTTCGAGTGAGTTTTCTAAAGCAATAAGAAAGTTTGTTTCTTAATTCGATTCTTGAGTTTTATAATTTCAACAATCTGTCGTTTTAAGAGGAAAATCTCTACTAGACCCTTTCCTGCCATAAGGCAGGAGAAGCATTCGCTCGAGGCCACATTTAAATATTTTGTCTAAAGGGCCACATTATAATTTCATATCTGTTAAATATTAGTAATCAGAGAAAGAACAACTTTATCACTTTTGTCTTCTTGTGTAAACAAAGTAACAAGAGAATTGACTTGTGGTGTGAAGAAAGAAGATACAAAATGGTTCAACTTTTATTATTTTGCACACATCTCACGTCTATTTATAGTACATGAGATTGTCTTAAACAAAGACACCTATTGCTATGATAAGGATACATATTAATATGACTAAGCATGATGAATAAGAGATAAGTGTCCTATTGAATGACTAATCATTCCGTAACACTCCCCCTTGATTATAATGTTGTTATGTTGAAAATATATTTTACTATTATAAAACATAACATTAAGATATAAAAATTATATTAATAATAATTAAATATAAATCATTAAAACAATTATTTGAAAAGTGAATTTGTTGATTTATCAACTTCTCCATGATCCTAGGTAATTTAGATCATTTATCATAATTTCTTTAATTTTGTTTATTATTGATTATATAATTTAAAACTAATTTATATTACTAATATTATAGTTTAGAAAATAAGTTAATTCTTATTTATTATGTTGTATTTTGAAATATATTTTTATTATAAAATTTAATTAACTTGTAAAAAATCTATACTATTATTTAATAAGTGGATTTGATGTTTGCTGATTTGTCATATTTTTCATGATTTTAGATAACTTTGATAATTTATCATAATTTCTATAATTCTATATATAATTTATCATATATTTAAAAAAAAATTAGTAGTATCAGAGTTTTAGAAAATAAGATACTTCTTATGTATTATTTTGTTGTCTTGAAAATTTATTTTTCTATTAAAAATTTAAAATTAAGATATAAAGGTTGTAGTTATTCTATAATTAAAATACTAATAATATTATACTTTTAGAAAATAAGGTATTTATTATGTATGTTGTCATCTTGAAAATATATTTTTATATTATATTATTTAAAAGTAAAATTAAAAAATTATCTATTATAAATTAAATATAAATCATCACTCAAGCAAAATTATTTAAGAAATGAATTTCCTTATTTGTTAATTTTCCATGATTTCAATTAATTTTAATTATATGTCATCATTTCTATAATCTTATATAATTATTATATAATTAAAATGAATTTATCTTATTATATTTTTAGAAAATAAATAACTTATGCATTATATTATTATCTTGAAAATATATTTTTCTATTATAATTTAAAATTAACATATAAAAATTATAATTAAAAATAAATTATGTAAAAATATTTGTATATATATTATAATTAAATAGAAATCAAGCAAAATAATCATAGAAATATATTATTTTAAATATTTCTGATATTTGAGATTTGTTATTTATAATTATTTGATGTTTGATTTGTAATTTTTGAAAACATAAGTAATAAATTAATAAAACATCAAATAATAAATATTCATAAGAGAATTATGCCCGCAAGTGCGGGCAAAAAAACTAGTAATCTAATATTTTTAAGGAAATTGATTTGATAACGAAATAAAGATGTTGATTTTTCTCTAAATATCAAATGTTTTTTTTTGTTAATTAAGAACAACCGTCGAGCATATTGATTGAACTGAATAAATAAAGTAAACCTGAAAAAGCTTGTACAAGACTTGATTCCATTCACACAAAAACTAAAACATTGTTTTAATAACCATATTTATTAAAATCTACAGAAGAAGAGATTGAATCTTAAAATAAACGAACTACTTCAATCATGGAGGTCATCAATTAAAGAACCACCACACAAAGAAAAGAATAATAATCAGAATCTAAAAGCAGCATCTGGTTCCTCTGAAAGCATGTCAATAATTTACTAAGCAGGAGGGAAGAATCTGTTGAGGTTAAAGGGCAAAGTGTAGAACTCTTCATTACGGTTATCTCCTCGAAAGGTTCTAAACTTGACCCACCAAGGCATCCCTCTGTCTTTCTTAGATATCTCCACTTCAACTGTATTGTCCATAAAAACCGCAATGATCAGACCAACAGTCGCTGGAGACATGAACACCGTGTTCAAGAAAGCGTTGAACCATCCCGCGTTTGTGTGAACTAGCCCGTAATGTCTAGCGTCCCAGTACTGAACAAAGAACTGAGGTATCGAGATTCCAAGAAAGAGCGAAAGACCAGTGATCATTAAGTTTCTCATGCTGTTCATGTTTGTGAACTGAAGAAACGAGAGACCAACCGCAGCTGCAAGAATGTAACCAATCAACGATTATGTTTTGATGATAAACATCACATGTTTTAGTGGTCTTACCAACGAGGCCGAAGAGGACACAGTGCAATGCTGCGTATATAGGCGCTGGTATAGACGCAAAAACAGCACCGAATTTGCCTGCTCAAGACAACAAATCTTCATGACCACATGAGACAATACAATAGAATGTTGAAAGTCTACAAGTGTGAGTTAGGTGTAATACCCAATATAGAGAAGAAGATCATGAAGCCTGCTGATATTTGAACAACACGACGGCTTCCTACTCTTGTTAACCCAAGAAGTCCTACATTCTCTCTGCATAACACATTTATTAGAGTGTGTGTGTGTATGTATATAAGAACATAGAACAGTAAGCTTTACTTACACTAGAACAGTAGAGCCTGTGCCTGTTCCGAAAAGACCATCAAGCAACACACCAATACCCTGATTTTCAAGAACATATCAATACAAATATAACAAGAAAGTGTGAAATGTATTTTTAATGTGTTTCTTTATGAAACTAATTATTCACCTGCCATCCAATGCCTCTACTCAACACATAAGCAGGAGGCGGTGTGGCTATTGCTAATCTTGAAGCCGCCATGTAAGCTCCAGTAGACTGCACAAACCAACCCATGAATTTTAATACTCATCGTTACAATGATTCTTAAACCACAGTTGTGCTTGCTTCATACCTCGACCATGGATACAAGAACCGCAGACATCATAGCAAACGAATGGCCTACTGCAAACGTTGGAGGGCCCCATTGGAGAGGGTATGGGAATTGGAACCTGGTGAGAGACATTATAAAACGACAATAATGAGAATATGGACGAATGTTATAGAGGATATTGATCAGCTGTTCATATATATACCATGGAGCGGTTGATATAAGATTAGCTTTGTCTGTGCGACAACTATGCTGTGTAAGAGATGGTTTGTGTCTGTACGCTCCACTAGCGGTCAAGATAACGGCGTATAACCAAACAAATGTTATACAGATCAAGACAGGAAACCGTTCGAAGATTGGGACATCTTTAAATGGTCTGACATGTTTAAGATACTGCCAAGAAGAATGTGACATGATAATAATAAGCAAGACAAGAAAAGGAAGAAAGAAAGAAAGAAAGGTGAATCTAGACAACGGTTTTTTTACTTGAGTTAGTCCGATGACAAGCAGTAGCATCGGTAGTCCAATCTCAATGCAGTTTCCAAGCTGAGAATCAAAAGTTTATAATATATATATATAAATAATTAGTTGATATGTTAAGTTGCAGACACAAGGGGTGTGGAATGGTGTTTACCTGTGGAAATCCTCGTTGGAACATGCCGAGACCAACCAATCCAACAACTGGTGCCATTCCAAGAGGACTGAAAAACCTGAGATTTTGGAAAGTAGTGAGAATTTGGATAAAAAAAAGAATTGTTATAATTTTAAGGCAGTTACCGTGAGAAAAGGCCCCATACTTGGCTATAGCCAAGAATGATTTGTATGCTTGATGCTACAATCAATGCCCCTTGTATAGCTCTCATAGTGTGAATAAATCTCTGCAAAGAATTTGATTTAACCAAATGATCATTGTGGCAATATTCTATAATAGGCTTGAGTTCCCACATTACCTCATGGTCATTGGAGATCTTTTGCAAGGATGAGTCATTAATGATGTAAGCAATGGGGATTACATAAGCGAAAGAGCCTCCAACAACAGCAGGCAACCTCGTACCAAAAAGAGCTTGAAGAAGTGTCTTGATTCCAGCTACAAAGAGTAGTGTCTGCATAACCCTTGCTTTGTCTCCCTTTTGGACACAAATTAAGGTTAAACTATACATTAGCAACAGACATTAAAACATGGAAACGTCCAAGAAGATTGTTGTGGGTAGGGGCTTACATCAGTCCCACCCATTGCTGGTACGAGCAATGCGGGTATAAAAGCACTTGATCCAAGCATTAGAATGTAGTTTTGAAATGCTAGTAACACCGTTTCAGCTGCAATAACACACACATACAGTGGTTCAAATTGGATTAATAGGTTAGAAAAATAAACAATCAGTAAGCAAAATTTGTTACAGTTACATCTCAAACGGCAGAAAAAAAAATGCATAAGACAATGAGTTTTGTGAGAGAGAAAAAAAAATCAAAACTCCATGAAAGGCCCACCAAAACTCGTGTTTCCTTAATTAGAATAATTTAATCTGAGAATTAAATTCATAAGAGTCATTGGTTCCATAGACATATAATATTCAACTGCACGCAAACTATATAAATAAATATATAGAAAGAGAGAGTGCAAGATAAGGAGGGTTTATTACGCCAAGGAGGATTAGAGTCGATGCAATACTCAAGGTCTTGAAGTTGTTCCATTGGAGGATGGCTTATCTCCGCCATGGCTTCGCCGCCACAGAAAGAAGAAGACGACGTAGAAGAAGAAGAATAAGAAGCAAAAAAAAAGTAGAAGAACCCAAGGAAAAAAAAAGTAAAGTTGAGATATAAAGTGAGAGAAAAAAAGAAGAAAAAAAGGAAAAAATAAATAAAAGTAAATAAAATATTAATAAAAAAGGAATATGCAAAGAGACAATGGCAGTGCGAATTTAAAAGCTTCTCTGTAACTTCTTCGTCTCTCTCTTCTCCTCTGGCGTGGCTTTGATGAGAGAGAGGCAGAGAGCTTTTCTTCTCTTTCCTCTTCTTTTTGAAATTTTTGATTATTTACAGATATGCCCCTGATTCACTTATGTTTCGACCAAATAAGGTGGGGTCCATCGTAACTGAGTTACTCAATTTTTTCAGGCTATTTTGGTTCTTAAATTTGTTGTTGCATGCGGAGATCTTTAAATGCGCAAATCTCTTTCACCTTGTAGGTGATTTTCCCGTGCTCATGCACGGGTATAAATATTTATAAAATAAATATATTATAAAAATTGATTGCTATTTACTTTAATTGTAAGTTAATTTATAATTTATATGCATAATTTATATTAGTAATATTATAGTACTTTAGCAGATGATTTTAGATATGTTATATCTAATTGGTTTTCTTATTTTTACAGTCGATTTAGTTATCATATGAATTTATTGGATTGTATCTATTTTTCTAAATTCAACTACAATTTTTTTTTATTCTAAATATATTAAATTTTGATTAATTTTCTTATTTGTATTTAGGTTAGCTGTTGTGTTAGATACATAAATATATTTTAGGTTAGTTGTTGGTGTTAGATACGTAAATATAAACTAAAGTGACTCATTCTAAATTACATAAGGTTAGTTGTTGGTGTTAGATACGTAATTATAAACTAAAGTGACTCATTCTAAATTACATAAATTATTCTGAAGTCTCATGCATGTATATAAATTTTACAAAATAACTGATTGCAACAGTTGGTTAATATTTTATTTTCATTTGTTAATATGTTTTGAGTCATCCTATAATTTATATTTATAAAATAAATTATTATTATTATTATTATTATAAAACTATATATTCTTATTATAGTTAAATTTATGATTTTAGATATAAGTTGAATTAGGTGATTTTCCGTGTTCATGCACAAATATAAAATCAACAACATAAATAAATCATACTAATTGATTACAAATTTGTTTTATAATTTATATGTAGATCTTGTATAAATAATATCATGTTGCTTTAATCTGACATGTGATTTAAGATATACAGTATCTAACCGATTTAATTATTATTTGGATATATTATATTGTATTTGTTTTTGGTTGATATTACTATAATTATTCTTATATATAAAAAATATAATTATAAATACATCTATTTTTATTTCAACTAAACCAAATAAGATCAGTTTTATTTAATGTGGAAATTTCGTTCTTTATCTAGGATGTGTAAATATATTTTCATTTTTTTGTATATGACAACATAAAAGAACATGACCGATATATTTTTTAAAATTATTTATATTTTAATTTATAAAAGATAAATTAAAAATTATATTAATAATTTTAAACATAAGAATTCAGGATTAGTTTGGGAATTCAAATTATAAAAGAGACACTGGTTGTTAAATATATAATTTAAAACTTAAAATCAACTAAAGATTAAGAAAAAAGAAGTAAAGTAAATATATATAGTTCGCTAAAAATATATTGTCTTATAATATTTAAAATATTTCTGTAGTTATTTAATTAAATTATTTTTATTAAGATAGAATTATAAAAAAAGTAGTTACATTTTCTAATAATGTTATCTTGCTTAAGATTATTTTTAAAGTATGTTGTTTAGTATTTTAAATAAATAACAAATTTTTGTAGATTTTATTTATATAAGAAAAATATTAATTTACTTTTACTTTTTAAAAATAAATAATCAAACATTTTTATATTTAATTTTTTGAAATCATTTATATAATAATATATAAGTATACTTTAGATAAGTTGAGATATTTTTAATTTATGTAGTCTAATAAAAAATACAAAGAAATTTTCAATCAAATTTATGTTAACAAATTATTATGCAAAACATATGTAAAACACTTAGTAATATTAGTTTTAAAATACTTTTAGTTCATAAAGAAACTTCACTTTATGTTATGTTATCTAAGTTAGTTTTGAACATCTGAAAATATAGCTTGATGTAAAAAAAATATTATTATTACTTTAAAAATATATATTATGTTATTTAAGATTATGTATTAAAAGGAATATATTTCTAATATTAAGATGTTTATTGTGAACTTTCCTTTTTTTATGAAATCAAATTATATATGTGATATATTTTCGTTTTAAAAATTTACTTTTTCCTTTAATAAAACTTTTATTTTTAAGTTTCCTTTTTTTTATGAAATCAACTTATTTATTATACATATTTCGTTTTTAAAATTTATAGTTCATTAATTAATGTTTAATGTATATAATAATATATAAGTATACTTTAGATAAGTTGAGATATTTTTAATTTATGTAGTCTAATAAAAAATACAAAAAAAAATTCAATCAAATTTATGTTAACAAATTATTATGCAAAACATATGTAAAACACTTAGTAATATTAGTTTTAAAATACTTTTAGTTCATAAAGAAACTTCAATTTATGTTATGTTATCTAAGTTAGTTTTGATCATCTGAAAATATAGCTTGATGTAAAAAAAATATTATTATTACTTTAAAAATATATATTATGTTATTTAAGATTATGTATTAAAAGGAATATATTTCTAATATTAAGATGTCTATTGTGAACTTTCCTTTTTTTTTTATGAAATCAAATTATATATGTGACATATTTTCGTTTTAAAAATTTACTTTTTTTCCTTTAATAAAACTTTTATTGTTAAGTTTCCTTTTTTCTATGAAATCAACTTATTTAACATATTTCGTTTTTTTTAATTTATAGTTCATTAATTAATGTTTACTTTTATTATATATATTATTTGGAAATAAAATAAAGAAAAGATAAGATAAATTAAAATAAATAAAATTTTAATAATAATGGAAATTATATATATAATATTTTAGTTCATTAAGGGTATCTATGTAATCAACCATTGTGAAAGTTAACGTGAGCGCGACACATAGGAAACTGACTTCTCAAATAATATTATAGAGATTGGGCTTAATGTTATTTTTGCATTTACGGCAAACCAGAAAAATAGTAATTCTGCACTTTTGTTATTTTTGTATACTTTATATTTTTTCACAGTAAAACAAATTTCTCCAAATTTCTAAAAGTTCCACACACTTTTTTCAAGTAATTGCCGGAATACGAGTCCATATTTTTATAAAATTTCGTTTTTACTTTAGATTACTCGTTTTGTTATTGTTTACTACTAGTTGAAATACTGTTGTCTACTACTGAATATCACTAGTTGCATATTCCCAGCGCAAGCGCGGAGCCGTGATCATTATGTTTGCGTGTATTTTTTTTATTGTTGTTTTAGTGGATTCTTCTAATGCTACCAAATAATAATGAAATGGAAAGAATGTAGTAAGAATGTAAAGTGAAAATATTGTATATCTATTGTTAAATGTTATTTATATGCGAAGTAAGATTTATATGAATAGTTATGCTATAATATAGTAGGTGTCTATTTTTATTTTTATTTTGCTGTAAATAGTTTTTATATCGTATGTCAAAACTTGATATAATTCTATATTTATAGTATTTATATTTGTATTAAATGATTTATTAATTTGAAAATAACCTTAATTAAGTTATTATTCGTTGTTTAAGTTTCATTAGATAGGTTTTTCTATATGGTTTTTTGTAAGTTTGGATTTTGTTCATAAATGATTTGACATTTTTATCTACGGCGTCATTGACTCTGGGAATCCATTCGCTGAAGTCTGGAGTCGGTGGTGAGGAATGTTTTCAATGAAATTATAATAGTTATTAAAATGTAAGAGAAATTACATATTCATTTAATAAATAAAGAAAAATACTTAAATTTTTTTTGTTTATTTTATTTTATTTCACATACATATTTTTTGAAAATATATTAGGAATGTGTTAAATATTATTTATATGCGAAGCAAGGTTTATAGGAATAGTTAGACTATAATATAGTTTTTAGTGTGTAAAAGTAGGTTTTTTGCTATAAATAGTTTTTATATCGTAGGTCAAAACTTGATATAACTCTATATTTATAGTATTTAAATTTGTATTAAACGATTTATCAATTTAAAAATAACCTTAATTAAGTTAATATTCGTTGTTTAAGTTTCATTAGATAGGTTTTTATATATGGTTTTTTTGTATGTTTGAGTTTTTTTCATAAATGATGTAACATTTTTATCTATGGCGTCATCGACTGTGGAAATCCATTCGCCGGAGTCTGGAATCGGTGGTGAGGAATGTTTTCAATGAAATTATAGTAGTTATTAAAATGTAAGAGAATTACATATTCATTTAATAAATAACGAAAATAATTAATTTTCGTTGCTTTTTTTATTTTATCTCACATACAAATTTTTTGAAAACATATATTAGTAAATATGTGCAATGATTTTTTTTTTTAGCTCTTAATCTATAATATTCAAGCCTCATTAAGCCATCCACGTAGCCAGCCGCGTGAGATTCACTTTTTTTTTGTTTTTTGGTCTGTTCGTGTTTGGATTTATTTTTTATTATTATTGGGTTGAGCTATATTATAATAGGATAGTTTAAAGGCTTTTAAGCCATCCGCGTAGGCAACCGCGTGAGACTTGTTTTTTTTTTGTTCATTTTTGGATCTATTTTTAATTATTTTTGGATTTGAACTTGTTAAGTTCTAGGGATTATCCAACTATTTTGATCTTTAAAACAATCAGCCCAAAAAAATTTATAAAAACCTTATAAACAAAAAGCCCATATGATAATAACTCAAATAAAAAAAAGCAAAAATACATGATAGTTGCGTGGTTTGAACCCACGATCTTGCATGCTTAGCTAAACACCTTATACCACTTGGATAAAGTGTATTTTATTGTTTGTAATCACCTTACCAAAACTATGGGTGTTTAAAAAATACATACGGGACCCACAAAACTATTGACGTGGCGCGTTGTGGAGCCTTGAAAGTCTACTATTATAATATAGATTGCACATTTAATAAATCTATTTTATTAAAAAAAATTATAATACTTTTAAACAAAAGAAGTAAAATACTTTTGTTTGTGAATATCTTATTAAGATTTTCATATACTAAAATCTTTAGGATATTTATGGTATTCTAATAATTTCATTTGACAAATATTCATGACAATTCATTCACTTAGACTAATATAATGGTCTGTAAATTTTAGAAAACGATAATATATATTACTGAAATTCTATAAATTTGAACTCATATATTTTATTAAATTATTTTATATATTTTATATGTGTTGATATATATAATCGAATACAAAATGTGTTTTGTATGCAATTTGACGAAGTAACAGAAAATATTAAAAATTAAAAATTAAAAATGAAACTCATTTAATAGAAAATAAACAATAAATATTTTTACGGTTTATAATATATATATATATATATATATATATATAATAATTATTGATTTATGATTTTAGGGATTATATATTTATCTAATAGTTTTTAGAATATTATTATCTTATTGTCTCACTGGATTATGTTAACATAAGACATGTCAAATATATTAATTTATAAACTTTCAGCTGTATCAAGTTTTTTCCAAAATTAATCAACACAATTAACAAAACCAGAGTCCTAAATCTATTTCATCTTTCTCACTCTAGATTTGTGAAAGAAATGATTCAATTGTTTACAGAAACAAAATAACATTGTTTAATCGATGTTTAATCAATTTTTAAAATAATGTCGTTTAGAAAATTGACAGACATTTATTTTCTTTATCACTTTAACAATTGACTATACAAATTTCTTAAATGACTAAACCAATAAAATATAAGAGTCAAAATAGATAATACTTGAAAATTGACATTTTTTTTTACCTCAAACATGAATTTGAAGTTTTTTTGTTTTTTTTTGCTTAAATTTGAAAGTCCATAATTTTAATAACTGCTTTCTCATATATATATAATACTTATTGATTTATGATTTTAGTGATTATATATTTATCTAATAGTTTTTAGAATATTATTATCTTATTATCTCACTGAGTTATGTTAACTTATATCTGTAAAATTTATTAATTTATTAAATATTAATTTAAAGACTTTCAACTGTATCAAATTTTGCCCAAAATTAATCAACACAACTAACATACAAAAGTGTTATCACATTCCCAAGGCTAGTAACCAAAAAAAAAAAAAAAATTGATACCCAACAAATTGAGTTAGGGAGGTGTGGGTTTGCATTGTACCAAACAAGACGCACATCCAAAAAATACAAAACCCATAATAAAAATGGGACAACACTACGCTAATGCTTATTCTGTATCTTTAGCAGGTCCCATGTAAATTGTGTAGCTCACCGATATGACAATGAGCAAACACCCAACAACGCGGCTAAACAAGCCTGACGATCCTGCTTTTCCGGTACTAAATATCCATAACTGTGACAGCACCACCTAACACAAGAAAGACAACTCAAAACATAGTCTTTCTGCTTCACACGTAATGCGAACCGAAACGAGATTCAAAATCTTTGTCATAGATCCTCAGACTATCAAGGAAATGAAACTCTACCTCGATGTACAATACGTTTGCTGCTTTGCTGATTTTCTCAAGCTGAAGTCCACGTGCCAAAAGTACCTGAAGACAGTAGAAACCATATTCATCAGCTTAACTTTGAGAGTTGCCTCAAAATCAAAACTGTGCAGAAGCGGAACGTTGTTGAATGTCTCACCTCTGCGCAAAACGCTAGCAACCCTAATACAATCATGCTAATGAGTGTTTCAAATGCTGGCAGGACAAAGCTCTGTACAAGACGAATCAAGGTTATGACTCAAGTAAGAGTGTAATGAAGTAATGATCAAACAACACTTTCTATACTTGCAGAAAACATACCTCCAACGAAAACATGCAAATTGCTGCAGCGGGGCAAGCTACCAACCCAAACGAAAGGACCGTATTCCTGAGAAAATGCACATCATTACTGATTTCTGCATTAAACTAATTGAATTTCCGCTAAAGAGGCAAAACACATCTGAATCGTAAATCTCACACTGGCTGTTCCGAAGCTTTCGCAGCTGCCTTAATAAGACAATAGCTGATTCCTCCAGTGATTGATGAAAATAAACCCAGCAAGACCGCATATATATGATGATTTCCTTTAATACTTTCAGTCTTTACTTCTGAACCAACTGCAAAGAGAGAGAGGAAAAGTGAATCAACATAATGCCAAGGTAAAGGTTTTATAAAACAAAGCTATAGATAGCTATTTTTGTTAACTCACTTCTGTACCTTGGACAGTAAGTGTTGGGCCAAAAATAAAAAGAACGCCAAAGAAACTGCAAGCAAGACCTGGACACAATGCGGAAAAAAGTCAAACGCTTCCTTTGTTATCAGTTAACAATGCCTAGATATGAGGAAAAATCAATGTACCTCCAATATCAGTAATTTTCAACTTCTCATGCAGAACAACACGTGCTGCAATGGAAGCCATAACTGGATTCACAAAGCTTATTACAATAGCTTGGGACAAGGGCAACATTTGGATGCTGTGATTCACAATTTAGATTTCAATACACATTGGTATATATACTGGTTACTGAAAAGTGATCATAGAGTCGGAGTGTGACTACCTAAAGATGAAACTAAACAAGGAAAGAAAACCGACAAGGGCTCTTGAAACCAAAAGCTTCCGGGCATGCGCAGGTCCAAACACTGGCTGCCCAATTCTCTTCAAGCAAATGTACGATAGTATCAAGATGATTGTGCATCTTAGGAAAGCGGTCTCAAACAAAGGAATCGGCTGAACTGTCATGAACAAAAGGAAATCAGTAAGAGAATCATTTTACATAACTGAAAAAAAAAAAGTAAAATGGTGAAGTAAGCTTGAACAATTGTAAAGCAAAGATTCAATTTTCAACTAGAAAAGACAAGTAGCCAAACAGGTCCACCGTTTCAGAAAACCTAAACAGATTCCCACCATGTGAAACAAAAAAAAGGACAAGATGCGGAGCTTTTAACACAAATAATTTCAATAAGTAATCATCTTACACAAAACCATCAACTTGAGTTCAAAGATGATAAGGAGAGACAAAAGAAGCCACTGACCAGAAAAAGAAAGGGAAAGTAACTCCATGATGAGATAGAGAGAGGATGACAAGGCCATACAGAGCAAGCCAGAGTAACGAGAGCCACTCCAAACCCATGAAGCAAACTGAGTTAAAGGTGATATCTCACTTTCACTTACTTTAATCACTTCCTCCTGCAACACTCAACAATAATCAACATTGATCCATACGAAATCTGATCTATGAAATTTCACAATTACTTATCGAATTGTGTTGATAAAAAGTTACCCTGGGTTTGCGGCGGGTGTAGGAGGAGGAAGAGAAGATGTTGAACCTGGGTCTTTGGTTCTGATCGAGGAGAGGGATGATTTCGTTGGAAGCTAATGAAGGGGCGGATGCGGATTTTTCCAAATCAGGAGAATCGAGATCGCGGACGGTGAGCTCAAGGAGGTGGTGGTGGTCTTCGTCGTCGTTGGCGATTCTGGTATCCGCCATGCCTACCAAAACTGCATCTAACGGAAAGACTTAAAAACAGACGACGATTTGAGTCGAGATAGAGTAATTGACCTTTGCCGTTAAAAGGCGACGTTTAACACGAAATAGATAGATAACACGGGCTTAAAGAACAAACAACAAAATATAAATCCAATTAAAATGTTTGATCAAAAAAAAAAAAATCCAATTAAAATGTTTTTCTTTCCTTTATAGTTAATACAATATTGATTTGAATAGAGATTTTGCCTAAAAATAACGAGAAAACAGCAAAAAAAAAATTTTAGCTTACAAAAGAAAACCAAAATAATTTCAACTTTTGTCTGAATCATTTTAAATTTAAAACTTTTAAAATTGTCCATTTTAAATCTCAACTTTTGTTAATCAAACCATTTCAACTATACGAAGAGTCAGTTAATCAATTTAACATTAGTTTTTTATTTTTTTTCTCTGAAAACATAAATTATTCTAAATTATTTTTTTATTGGATTAGAAAGCTAAAGCAGAAGAAAAACATCAATATAAACCATAGTTGAAAGAAAACCTTTTACATTTTGTATAAGTTTGTCTGGCAATATATTTTGTGCTCTTGAAATATATTTGATCGAGAAGGCAGGAAAGAAAATCTTATTGTGTTGAAATTCTTACAAATGTGTAGTTAATGATGGCCAATCTCCAGGTCGACGCTATCTTCATCAATTGGGAATAGTGTGTTGCAAAAACTATATCTGAAAACTATAAAATCTTCATGCATTCCATAACCTAAATCAACACTTTACACTCGGTATGCAAAAAATGACAAGTTTCTTCAAAGGTTCATCGCCCTCATCATTTTTCCAACTGAATTTATGGTTGAATTTATGGTTTGACAGAATCAGCTCTGATCCACGTTGATTTTTTTTTAATAGCCATGAAAATTTAAAACCTAGAATGGATAATTACAAAAGTTCAAGACTAAAATGGTTTAAACACTAATCTATAATTTTATTTCAATTTGAAATATCTAAGTTTTTGATGGATTTTTCTATTTAAAATGAATAATCTAATTAATTTGTAGTTAATATCTTTCTCATGTCAGTATTGGGCCACATTAACCATGGAGCCCTCTTGGAAACTCTACTACATAGATTCCAATTCCAATTTGAAAATAAGGATTTTAAAATCAAATGGAAAAGACTTGTGCATAAAAGAAAAACAAACGAGTAGACGGTGTCCGTTTTAAAATCCGCAACAATTTTCGTTGATACGAACTTTTAGAGATCAATTAAGTGGTGTTCATTTTTATTTCATTAAATAACATTATCCAGCCCTTACAAGTTGCAGAAACTTGAAGGGAGCCAGTAACACGATCAAAATAAGAACTGGCGAGAAAAATATCGTATCAAAGGAGATCGATCACACCACCTTTTCACCTATCCTCGACAGAATTATCTGCCTTTAGAAAATGACATTTATAAAACAGATCGTAAAGCTCCTTCTCTTTATTAAAATAAAGATGTGTCAGTTCCTTTCACCTCTTCTCACTACTGCTTGCTCAAGTTTCTGATGACATATGGAAGAATACCTCCATGGTTGAAGTATGCCAATTCCACCTGCACATTTACCCCATTAGTTAATTCACATTGAGAAAATGACTCTTTTACACGCAACGTTTTCAAAACGAAGTATATTATTTACTTACCTCAGTGTCAAAGCGGACTGTGCAAGTGAAAGACTTTCCGTTGTCGGTAGTGACGGTAACATCTTGGCCAGGTCTTATCTCTGAGATATCAGTCGGAAGATGGATAGTGTAGCGTTCATGACCCGTCAATCCAAGTGTGTCTGCATCTTCACCGGACTTAAAACACAACGGGATGATTCCCATTCCCACCAAGTTGCTTCGGTGAATCCTTTCAAAACTCTTCGCAATCACTGCTTTCACACCCTGAAAAGTTCAAACTTAATTTGTCTCAGTGGATGTAAAATTTAATGACAAGTTTTTATGCAAGCGAAAGGGGTTCTAAACAAACCTGTAGCATAGGTCCCTTAGCAGCCCAATCACGCGAGCTACCACTTCCATACTCGGCTCCAGCTAGAATAATCGTGTCTTCACCAGATGACTTGTACCTCTGATAATACAGTAGACATTATACATGATCAACTTATAATCAATAGTATCAATTTTCGATTAGATAAAGCAAACAAACAAACCATGGCTGCGTCAAAGACTGAGAGCTTCTCTCCAGAAGGAATGTGAACAGTCTTGGGCCCAACTTCCCCGTTCATGAGCTTGTTAACGATACGGATGTTAGCAAAAGTTCCCCTGGCCATTATTTCGTCATTACCACGGCGACTTCCATATGAGTTGAAGTCCTTGCGATCAACACCACGCTCCATGAGATATTTTGCGGCGGGGCTGTCCTTTTGGATGTTACCAGCTGGAGAAATGTGATCAGTGGTGATACTGTCCCCAAAGTTGAGTAAACAGTAAGCATCCTTCACATTGTGTGGACCTGGAGGATCCATGGTCATGTCCTTGAAGTATGGTGGCTCGTGAATGTAAGTCGACTTGGGATCCCATGAGTAGAGGGTGTTTTCAGGAACGGACAGCTCATTCCACATTGGGTTACCCTTGGTGATCGACTCGTATGTTGCTCGGAACATGTCAGGCAAAACACTGGATTGAACAACCTGATCTCATATGTAGAAAGACTAATTTAATAATCATGTATTGGAGGGAAGTTTTGTTCTGTGGTTGTAAGTTGAATATATACCTCAGCAATTTCTTCCGTGGTTGGCCAGATGTCCCTTAGGAAGACGTCCTTGCCGTTCTTTCCAGTGCCAATAGGCTCTGTTTCAAAGTCAATGTTAACCTGGGAAATAAGATGGAAAACGTGTGTTAAATTAGCAATATGAAGATGGGTCATGTGTCATTATCACATACAAAAATGTAGTTTAATTTGAAAAGTTCACGCAATTTATTACCGTTCCAGCAAGAGCGTAGGCAACAACCAAAGGAGGAGACGCAAGGTAGTTGGCTCTTGTTAGTGGATGAACACGACCCTCAAAGTTCCTGTTTCCAGAAAGCACAGCAGCCGCCACAATGTCTAACAGTAAGCAATAAAAAATTAGCCACATAAATTAGTGTAATGTAAAGGCAGAAAGTCCAAAGTCTTAGTTGTGAATCTCAAAAATACCATTTTCTGTGATAGCAGCTCCCACTGATTCATTAATTTCTCCAGAGTTACCAATACACGTAGTGCAGCCATAGCCCACAATATTGAAACCTTGCTCGTTCAGATATTCTTGCAGTCCACTGCATGTAGTGTAATGTAAACTTAATTTTCTCCACACCGAAGCAAGAAAGCTTTAAGCCTTTAACAGCAGAGAACTTAAAAATAATATCACATACCTCTTTAGTAAGTATTTTGTAACAACTCCTGATCCTGGCGCAAGACTTGTCTTTATCCAAGGCTTAACCTAGAGAGGCAAGGTTTTTTACAAGGGATTAGAAAACGTCAAAGTATCAGAGAGATTTCTGGTCTGATCTAGTTCCTGAAACCAACCTGTAGGCCAAGGTCACAAGCCTTTTTCGCAACAAGACCAGCACCAAGCATGACACTGGGGTTTGATGTATTAGTACAGCTTGTGATCGCAGCAATCACTACACTTCCATGTGTAATCTCTGCTGGTTTCCCATTAAACGAAAACTTCGCCACTTTTTCTTGTGCCTCTTTAGGGATTGCAAAACCCTGCAAGAAATGTTAAGAACAATTCGTAAATAAACTGTAACATCCACAATGTGCAACAACAGACAGTACATAAATCAAGTAGGTGCTTAAGACAAAAGACTTCCACATAACGAAGCTTCTAATTACAGACCTTAAACCCAACTTTACTGTCGAGACATGAGTTCCAGTCAGCTTTCATTTCCTTCAAAGGAACACGATCATGTGGCCTGCACAATAGATATCAATACGATTGTCTGATCAAGTAATAAGACAATACACTTAGTGACTGCAAAAACCAAAAGAACCCTACCTCTTTGGTCCAGAAATGCAAGGTTCAACATTGTCCAGGTTCAGTTCTAGATATGATGAGTAAGCTCGATCTTGCTGAGGCTGAATATATTCACGAAGCAAAAGAGGTCAAATAAGAACCAGAAAAGAGAAGAAAAAGCCAAAACCCGAAACATGTAGAGGACAAGGCTGATGAACCTCATTGTAGTCGACAAACATATTGTTTGCCCGAAGGTATGCTTCAATCATGGCCACCTGCCATAAAAGTATAAAATCAGCCCAGAGATATGAATATACAAAGAAAGAAGATTAAAATACAAAATACTTACAGTCTCATCACTTCTTCCAGTTAATTTGAGATACTGTAGAGTAACATGATCCACAGGGAAGAAACCCATGGTTGCACCATACTCAGGGGACATATTGGCAATTGTGGCCCTGTCAGCTAGGGACAGACCACTCATACCATCACCTAATAAGAAAAAAAAAGATTAAGATTCTCCAAAAATAACGTCTATCAAAAGGAGCAAAACACTTAAGAATTCACAAGGAAATAGATTACCATAAAACTCAACAAACTTTCCAACAACGCCATGCTTCCTGAGTATTTGAGTCACAGTCAGAACCAAATCAGTAGCTGTAACACCATTACGCATTTTTCCGGACAGCTTGAATCCAACTACACCGGGCAATACCATACTCATCGGCTGACAAAGGAAAAAGATTTATCATTAGAAGAACGGTTGAATATAACAAAAATCTCGCTGAACTAGAGCAGAAAAGTTAACAAAATAAAGTTATCCAAACTACATCCCGTAAAGTTATCTCCGAATTTACCAGTATACGATGTCAACAATGACTAGTTTTACCTGGCCAAGCATTGTAGCCTCAGCTTCAATGCCTCCAACTCCCCATCCAGCAACTCCCAACCCATCAATCATAGTAGTGTGTGAATCAGTTCCAACGACACTGTCTGGATAGAGAACTCCTTGGGTGTTGAACACAACTCTTCCAAGATATTCCAGATTCACCTGAATTTCAAAATGGGGTTAAACAAAATCCCAAGAAAAACTTCAAGATGAACAAAAGAAGATAAAAAAATGAAAACTGCATTTTAAAACACTGAAAACATGAGGTTGACAAGTAAATATATATCAAGATTCAAGAACAGGAACGGACTTGCACACTGCAAAAGAATTACCTGATGCACAATACCAGAGCCAGGAGGCACAACAAGCATGTTCTGGAAGGCAGTAGAACCCCATTTAAGGAAAGCAAACCTCTCCTTGTTTCTCTGAAACTCCAACTCCATATTTGCTTGCACTGCATTCTCAGATCGAGCAACATCAACTTGAACAGAATGGTCAATCACAAGATCCACCGGAACCTGGAAGACATAGTCTACGTAAGAAATCAAGAAGCCTAAGCTAAAACGCATCTCAAAAAACCTGTAAAGAAAATATAAAATGTATACCAAAGGGTTGATTTTGTTGGAATCACTGCCCAGCTTGTTCATAGCATCACGCATACAAGCAAGGTCAACAACAGCAGGGACACCAGTAAAGTCCTGAAGAAGAACACGAGCTGGTTTGAACGGAATCTCGACTTGTTTAGGAGCAGTCTTCTCCCAGTCAATAATCTTCTCAACATCATCCTTGGTGACTTGGAAGTTATCGCAATTACGAATCGCGGATTCAAGAAGAATCCTGATAGAGTAAGGCAGTTTATCTGCAACACAACGACAATGAAATTAGAGCAATTCCAAAGATTCTCATTCATCGAGTGATTCAATCAATGTTATAAAAATTGCGTTTTATAGAGGATTATTGTTTAGGCGGGCGCCTAGGCCATTTTTTGATTAAACGGATATTTAGAACACTGTACTTAATAGAGATTAGTATTTTACCAATCCTTGGATCGTTGAGAGCAGGCAAGCTGTAGAACTTTCCGAATTCGCCACCACCAGGTTTAGGAAGAGTAGTGAAGATCCCCTTGAAAGGATGCTCAGACGCTGAAAAAACAATAAACAGATCGAAAAAACTATTAAGATGGCGAAATCGAAGCTAGATCCGATCATTTTCCGAGAAATGAAGAAATAAATTACCCATGGAAGAGAAGTTTCTCTCGAGTCGGTCCATAACGGGGGAAAAGGTTCTGATCTGAGAGCTGAGGCGGAACGGAGAAGGTCTGGAGTGAAGGCAATGGCTCCATCGAGGAAGTGATCGGAAAGCGGGTGAGGAAGTGGCGAAAGGTCTCCGAGAGAGAAGAGACGATGACGACGGGGAAGGAGATGATGCGGCGGCGGGGGAGGAGGAGGAGGATTGGGTTAGAGACGATCGGGAGGAGAAGAGTGGAGAGCGGGAGGAAGCGGATCGGAGGAGGGAGGATGACGTGGTTTTATACATGATGAGGAAAATTAAATCACGGTTTCAGATGATTGATGGATGAATCAGATGGAAACGAACATGGGAGGCGAAATTTGACGACTGAAGGAGAGAGAGGCGTGTGGAGACTGAACGAAACCAAGATTAGGGTCTCTGAGTGCCATTTAAGAAGAGGTGAGAGAATATTGTTTGTGCGATCGATGTGGGCCCCGCTCACACAAATCATTTCTTCCTCTAACGGATCCATCAAAATTGATACTCTGGATTTGGTAATGTTCTCAGTGTTAAAAAAAGTTGACAATTGCATATGAAGCAAATTATGCAGAAGAGATGTAGACTAAGTAGAACAAATTATTTTAGAAATTATGAATGGTAAAAGAAGTTCAAAATATGTAGATCATGTATTTCAACAATTGAAATTACACCAAAATATCAAAATACATAAACAAAGGTAAAATAATTTAATGATTTGTCCATAACATATCTGCATTGTTGTCTCTAATGTTTATCATATGATTTCCATCAGCCATATTTGTTATCTTCAAATCACGAGGATCACCTTCAAAATCTTCGTTGCTGAAATTTGTATGTCGCATTACTTCAACAAAATGCTCATCAAAATAATTTGAAATTCTAATAAAATTGTGTAGTTCCATTAAGCAGTTACCACTCTTTTTTGAACTGCAGTATCATATCTGGGAAAATTACTCCTCCATTTCTTCTTCTAAACTCCGAAAGTCCTCTCAATAACAGAACGTAGAGATACATGACATCGATTAAACAATTCTTGTTTATTCTTAGGAGGAGGACCGTTGTTGAAATGAGACATGTGATACCTAATAACCCCATTCCGAGAAGATTTATAGGGAGCCAAAAAACCTCGCTTATTTGGATACCTAGAATCAACTACATAACACTTGTTTGTTGGAAGCAAAAGAAATTCAGAATCACTATCTTGTGCCATCGTGAGAACTTATGTATCGTGACATGATCCGGGTGCTCCCTTCCAAACATATGTAAACAACATATTTAGATCACATATTGCCATGATATTAAACGATGTCCTATCATGTCGATTCCAGTACATTCTTTGTAGTTCAGGCTTCACTATAACATATACATGAACTCCATCCATAGCTCTAACAAATCCACTAAAATATGGTCAATATCTTCTGTCTGTTTGCAGTCTTTCTGGGATTCATAATAGTTCTTGTCTTGTTGGAGTCTTGACATAATCACAAGCAAGTAACTCCGTCGCCCTAAGAACTTCAAAAAAAACTTTCTATTCAATGTCTCTTGTGTTCGTCCAAACCATAACCCAACATCTCTTTAAATTTCATTATGCCCACACATTTGCAAAAATGTTGCTACACTCTCTTCGATACTAACATTCAACGAAGGATGCAAACCATATTTTGATTGCAATATGTCACAAAGAATCTAAAAGCATCCAGAGACATTCGTAGTAACTAAAGACATGCAGCATCATCTACTTGTAATCGACCCCAAACATTTTTCCACCCTAAACCGCCACCGGTTCGAACTGGACCTCTTTCAAAATAACGATTGTAATAACTCAGTGATGGTTGAATTATTAACTCTTCAAATTGCTCATTTTCCAGATTCCATAACTCAATTCTCTTATCATGAGTTAGACTGTGGAGACTTTTTGATTGCAACTGACATATACGAAAGGTCTGAAAGTTTTTTTATCACAAAATTAAGACTTAACAAATGAAAAGTATCATTAATCAAAATATAATACATAACACAAATTTCAAAATTTAATGTGAAACAAAATATGACCACTACTAACAAAGCATAAATCTTATTAAACTAGTTATCCGATGCGGAATCACACCTGTGTTTCATTTAAATTTAATCCTCGTTCAGATTTCCATATGTTGAATAATCCTCCTTGTCTTCTTGGACGTGGTGTTTTACTTGTAGAAGCATAGTTCATGAAACCAAATTCTGGTGATACTCCTCTAACAGCTCTCGGAAACATGAACTTCCTTTTCATGTGTTGTAGTTTGTACATTTGTTTCTAGGGAAAATCCACGTTGAACGTTTCTCGGAGGAATATATTGTGGAGCATCTTGTGATGAACCCCATTGATGACCGGTCGGTGATGAACCCATTGTGGAACAGTAGATATAAAACCCTATTGTTAAGTATTTGGTGATGGAGCCCACAGCGGAGCATTTGGAGATGAACTCCATTGAGGATCATTTGGAGGTGTACCCACGCTGAACGTTTCTCGGAGGAATATATTGTGGAGCATCTTGTGATGAACCCCACTGATGACTGGTTGGTGATGAACCTCATTGTGGAACAGTAGATATAAAACCCTATTGTTAAGTATTTGGTGATGGATCCCACAGCGGAGCATTTGGAGATGAACTCCATTGAGGATCATTTGGAGGTGTACCCCATCGTGGTTGCGTTGGAGGTGTTCCCCATTGTTGAAAACCAGAACTCCATTGCCCACAAGCTGGACTACCAAACTTTTGTCCAGATTCTAACCGCTTTCCCACGTGTTCATTGTCCCGCGTATATTCAGTAAGAACTTTTAGAAACTTCAACTTATCTTTTGTGGTTCTTTCAGCTCTGTCAATAAAGTATTTGCGCCAAAATCTCTCTTCTTTGTATGCATGAATGCACACCCAATAAAAATTGGTGTCATTTGGAAGCGCCACTGAATCAAATATCTTCACAGCAGTATCGAACTCATTGTAATCATCTTCGTCAAAAGAATTTCGACATAGTTGTTGTAAACTTTGGCGTTGAAACTCTCTAAAGCCAGTCACTGTATCTGTCAAGGTTTTCTCGAATGATTGTTTGCTTCGACTTTCTTGGGATCCACTTCTGACAGAGGTCCGAGAATTTCATGCACCTCTTTGTGAACTACTTCCAGGCCTTCTTCCACCTCGTTGTTAAACTCTTGAAGTAGGAATCTGAAAAGGGTCAGCAACAGGTGAAGAATTCTGACGTAGGTTCTTAGAAATTAACTCATTTGAAGGATGCATTTCATCATCAATACTAACATGACAAACTTCTTCATTTTTTTGTGTTTGAGGAACCTGAGTGTGTTGCACATTACCACCATATGTTTCAGAGTAAAAGTGATCTTCATCATTGTCTTGGCCATCATTCATCAACTCTTCTCTTTTTTTTGGTGCAAAGAGTATTGAGATTGTAAATGGACATCATATAAAATGAAACATCATTGCATCACATCCCAAAGTTTCGACAACTTTCGTTTAAATGATTTTACAATTCGGTCTACCTATTAATAGGATTATATAGATTTTAGACTACAAATATTATAGATTTGGTCATTTATTAAACTTATGTTTGTTTTAAGAGATGTTGTTGTACTTACTTCACGATCTTTCCACCATAAATCAGATGCAGATATCACAGATGTGGTAGGATCAACCGAAATGCCCGTAGAATTTTCCATCAGATGCTTGTACTTCTTGTATTTTCTTTTTAGTTGATCAAGTTTTTCTTTGAAGAACCGTAGTTTACATTGATATTAAAGATTTGGTTGAACTTCTCAACGAGAAATCCTTTGCCAGCGGGTGTAGGATCTTTGAAGCGATAATCGCTCATGGCAATTGCTCGATCGTACAACTCAATAAATAGTCTTTCTCTGTTAAGGTTTCATTTAAAATTTTCTTCCCTCTATAAATTTACAAAATTTTCAATCATTTTATTTATATATAAAATATTTTAAAATGTAAAAATAAAATTAAATATTTACCCATACTGAAGTTTCCATAGGAAGATGTATATCTTCTTCATCTGAAAATGTTACGTTTTGTCTACGATTGGACGCCATATCTACAATTTTAAAATAATTCAAAAATATAAGTGTGTGGTAACTAATAATAAATTTGAGAAGCTATATTGTTAAATGTAGTATAATTTTTTTTATCATATTATATGAGTTTACAATTTTTTTTGTAGGAAACAATTAACTATATTTATATGCATAGTATGAGTGTATAATTTATATACCTTTAAACAAAATTTTGGTTTAAAAAATCAATAAAATTACCATTATTTTAAATAATAAAAGGAGTTGACGTGCCTTTATTATTTATCAATGTCCACAGTTTTACAACTTGCTAAAGTTTACTTTAACAAATGTTTTACTTCAGTGAGGTCATGTAAACATGAAATTTCTAAACCCCTTTGATTTTAGAAAAAAGAATATTACAGTCTAAAATAAATAAATAAACATTTGAATGAGAAGGTTTAAGTATTTTCTCTTTTATATTTTATAATTGATGAAATTCATAAAGTAGTTTTTTTCTCACATCCTAAAAAACACTAGAACAATAAACTAACCATATTACATATAAGAAATAATTACATTGTTGTATTTCAGGTATATCGGATAATCATTGTTATACTCAATAGGTACTTATGAGATTTCAGTTCGGCTTCGATTCGGTTCCAGTTCGGTTTCGATTCGGTTTCGGGTACCCGTTAAATATATAAATCAAATATATATATATATATATATATATACAGAATATATTAGTTAATATGTTAATTTAAATGGTCTCGTATTTACACGCTTACATATTTGTCAATCCAACAAGAGTTCGAATCAATAAAGTGTTAATCTTATAAATATTTATTGTATTTTAATATCGCAATACTATATATATTTATAATATAAGAGAATAAATCAAACATAATGTGGTATGAGGGTAAAAATGTACTTATTCTTTGTATTCAACATGGGTTCAAGTGGGTTTGATGTCATTTTATATTATATTAAAAACTATAACTTATTTTTTGGATATTCGGGTACCCGTTCGGTTTTTCGGGTATAGAAATATAGGAACCATTCAGAAATTTAAGAATTTCAGTCCGGTTTCGGTTTTGGGTATTTTGGTTCGGTTCTGGTTTGGTTTTTTGGTTCCGGTTTTTTTGCCCAGGGCTAATCTCCATGATGTCGTCACTTGTCTCTTGCTGTTTTATTGAATCTTAAATTTTATTCACTTTTTCTAATACACATTCAATATAGAGAAATTGCACTCTATATCACAAAATAATTGATAATATACTGCATAGCTAAAAAAAAGTTGACTGTGATATTCAACGTATTTTATATCTTATATATCAAAACATCCTTTATATCTACCGGCTCAACTTCTTCAACCAAGTTTCTGTTATTTTTTTTTTTAAGAATCTCAAATTCCTCTTAAATGATATTGTTGACAAATTTCTTTGCACCTGAGGTTGAATTAATTGGAAAGTGAAACGAACTTTTTCTTAACCTCCATCGCCAATGGTATATTCTCCTACATCACTGATGGTTTTTTTGCTAGATTATCACCATTATTACCAATAAGATTCTATGATTGATTATCATCATTAATGATTACTATCATATGGCTTGTTAATTTTATAGGGTGGTGAAAAATAAAGATGGTGGATCAGTAAGTGTGTATCACCATATCTACAAAGAGGAGAAGGTGAAGAAGATGAAGTCACCAACTATACTATGTACAGAAGGTCTATACTATTTTATAAATGGTCCATACTATACCTTATATATTGTACATGTAAAACAAAATATTATTTATTTCAGATTTTGATTTTATATTAAATATAAATTATAACTTATGTTTGGGTTTAGGATTTCATAGCTAGGGTTTAGAATTTAATAATTAGGAGTTGGGGTTTAAATAGAGTTTTAATATTTAGGGTTGAGAGTGGAACCAGAGTCCTATTCTATTTTGTGTATATAGTATAGAATAATATTTAACGAATGTAGAATAGAAGTGTGACTTTATAGTGAATAAACATGTATTATATCATTAATATGAATATTGGTTTATATGCTCTAATTTACAAATTCAACGTCTAATTTCGTGAACTACATCCACCCAAATGAATTTGGTTCACAAGTCTATTCTACTTTCTATTTTTATGTAGTATAGTTTAATATTACAACATATTATGTATTATTTCATCTTTTAATTTTATTTAAAATATTATAACTATATAGGTTTTGGATTTAGTGATTATAGGGTTTGAGTTTAGAGAACATGGGTTAGAGTTTAGTAATTATGTTTAGAGTTTAGTAATTATGTTGAGAGAAAATGGGTTAGAGTTTAGTAATTATGTTTAGAGGTTGGGTTTAATAGGAACGGTTTGCGTTAATCATATTCTTAAAACACAATTCTATTCTATTTTGCTTTCATATAGTATAGCTAAATTACAACATGGTAAAATTCTTCTTTGTATGTTATAGTATTTAGCCGATGGTGTATATTTGGGTTTGGGTGTAGAGAACATGGCTTAGGGTTTAGCATTTATGTTTAGGGTTTAGGGTTTAGGATTTTGGGGTTTAGTATTATAAAGTAGGATGGGATTGAACTACTATATTATTTTGATGATATAGAATAGAAACTCCACTTATTTAATAAGTGGAGTTTGTAGATTATTAGAATTACTATTTGTTGTACACATTTTACTAAAATAATTTTATATTTTTATCCACTTATTTATTGTATATAATGAATAAATATGTGGTAAGTAAATCTGTAACATGGATCTTTTAAATTATGTTATTATACATACTATGATTAATTTCTGTCCACAACAACAAAAGACTTACGTCATCTATCTCTCTCTTTAACTGACTACTTTCAATTCAAGAAGGTATAACTGGATGAAAAGTGTGCTAAATGATAGTTAGTTAATTATGTCAAAATTACTGATGTATTCTTCATTTTTCTTTGTGTTTTGTATATATACCAAATTCTCCCTTCAATATATCTTCAATTTTTTTTATCAAAAAATATATTTACATACTCAATATCGATCCGCCATTGATGCAGTTCTCTTAAAGCTTACATGGTCTATTTGCTATTGTTTCGATTAAAATGAGAAGAAATATCAGAGGCTGTACAAAATCTACTCTTTATCCACCGGATTTTTCAGCGAACCCTCCCCTATGGTCAAATCTACACCTGCAAATAACTCTATGTCGAAATTGGTGCCACTGATAAAAGGGGCAATTTCGTCCTTCCCTGGCCAAAATGATATTACTACTTTTCCTCTTGTCTAAACTCATGGGCATTTAGCCAATTTGAGTTCAAAATGAAGATATTCTATCTAATCATCCTTTTAGAGTGTGAATAGTGAGGCAGATCATCGACAGACATCCTGTACACTGGTATTCTGTGAATTGCATTTACCAATCATAATTTTTATGTGTTTAGGAGGAAAATGCAGGAGATTTGCCAAAAAGTAATTTTTTGTCCTTTTCGGTAAAAGCAGGCGTCCTACATGTGTTTCTACCACCTCTACTTTTGATGCAGTTCAACGATACCGCCAACTTTCCAGCCAATAAGATTTTTTTAATAGAATAAATTAATTCTCCAAATATTAATTTATCTCTCTATAAAAAAAACCCGTTGCAGTTTTATTAGTTCTATGGATCTATCAAAGAAATGTTCCAGATAGCAATAAAAAAATTCGTACACTGTTTAGTGTGGGATTTATCGTTGTAGTGTTGTGTTGTGTTGAGCATATTGTCTTGAGCATTATTCCTTTTTTCAACGTAAGTTTTGATAATTTTGTATTGTATATAGTATTTTGATAATTATAATATGTATTAATAATTGAAATATAGTATAGTGAACTGGAAAAAGATTTTGTGCTGTAGGGGGGAGTTAAAAAAATGTGTTCAGTCATTACCTCCAATGTAAGGTAAGAATAATTTTTAATTTTATTATATTTATATAATTATATATGTATTAGTTTTGATCAAATATAATATATTTTAATAATTGAAAATGTATTATATGTAATTGGAAAACTCTATATCTATAATATATATATATATATTTTTTTTAATTTTATATTTTAGAGTATTATCAATAAAATATACATGTAAATAAATAAAATAACTGTATATATATTAACTGAAAATAAAAATATGTCATATTTTAATTAAAAATACTAAAACAACAAATAATGTATATATAGAGATATTTTCTTAAAATAATTGTAATGTAAAATAAATATATGTATAATATATACATGTAAATTATTAGTATAATAGTTTATAGGTGTATCAATTGGAAAAAGAGGGTTACTTTTTAATTCAGATAAAAATGTAAATGAAAACATATATAACAGTAAATTATTAATAATATATTCTATTATTTCTAAATTAAAATGTTCTATATTATAAACATGAAGGGACATAAATAATCCAAAACCAGTTAACCAACTACTGGTCGTGCTACAATAATTTTGTTGATAGATATTGAACTAAAATGTAGCAGAATATAATAGCAACTGAAATTGCGATGAGTGTCATCGAGGGACATCGTTACCTCTCTTACATACATTGCGCAGCATGGATCAGCTTGCCTTCAGCACCACATTGATATTAAAGCCGCCAATGATTAATAGATCGGTACATATCTTTCCATTTTCCTCCGTAGAAAGCTATGTTGATAGCTCTGGGATCATTAGTTATCTTTCCCTTTATGAGGTCTAGACTTTAAACAATGCGGTACCTACTGGTATCTGCTCATTGTTATTTTTATGTTCTTTTTTTGGAACCAATCGTGAGATCATGTATCACCACAAACTCATGAATAGAAGTTATTGAGTGCTAGAGAAAAAGCAATAACATAGTTTTTTATTTCCCGTGAACGGAAATATGGAAGAAGGAAACTTTTGGAAGGTTAACAAGGTGAGAGGTCAATGGGGGTGCACATAGCAGCGAGAAATATCTTAAGCTTCGATTATATATATATATATATAAGAAAACAGAAGAGTCAGGTCTTTGAGCTTTGGTTTTATGTGGTTTGTAATGTGTTCTCATCAACTGGTTTGAAGACCAACAATATGTTTGTCGTTTTGGTACTTTTTACTCAATTCCTTATTTATTAATAAAAATTGTTTGGTTTACTTAACGATACACTGTGTAAATAATCGGTTTCAATCAAAAACCACGTCTAGCAACTTCATTTTCCTTAGTTCATTTGCAATTTGATCAAAACAATATTTTCAACCTTTTTCTACACAACAATATAGCTTCAAAATTTTAGTTAGTTTAGTCAGCCTAATAAAATAACTTTGGTACTCTGTCAAACCAAAATATATGGCCGTAAATTTACTTGACCAAAAGAATCTATTATCATTTGATATAGAAAATGTAGAGGGCCAATTTCTAATTTGTCAGAAAAAGTCGGATTCTATGTTTTATACTGCCTTTGAAGATGAATGCCAGAGAAATCTATACAATACTAAAATGGATACTCTTCTCGGTCATGCTGCCACGTCAGCAATTATATTTTTCTAATAGGGGCTCAATTTTCGTCCAGGTCAGCGCCCCTCCTTCATCGTTTGGGCTTCAAATTTCCACGGCCCGGCATAGTTTAAATTCGGAGAAGCCTGTGGAGCCCATATAGTTGAACGCATCCTATCCACAAGATCCCCTTTCTCATTTCGTAACAACCCTGATTTGCTAGATCGATTAGTGAAATCTTTTGCTCTTCCTGTTCTTCGTTACGTGAACGCATCCTGTTCGCAAGAGTTTGTGGATTTGCTCATCCTCGCATCTGGGTTTCAATCTTCTGGTGCTCCCGTTTATTGGGATGCCGAGAATTGCAGGAAAGCTCTTCAATGGGGTCTCTTCTTCAAAAAGTTGTGGCTTTTGGTTTGGCTTATTACCATTTTTGATCGTTTTCGAAACGAGAGGTTTGTTTTGATTTGCAGGGTTTGGAGAACCTGTCATTAGATAGTCTCTCAAAGGGGAAAGAGTTTATTTTGGAGCATTTGTATTCTTTCAAGGATATTGCAGTGTTGCTGATCAAAAAGTCAGAAATAATAAGCATGCTGCTGCACGTGAGAATTGTCAATCAAAGTAATAGTTCGTATTCTTTCTTTCTACCCTATGCTCATATGCTTATACATCAGCTTAGATGCCTATACATATGCTTTCATCCTGTTACCAGTACTGATTCATGTCAAACCTACTTTTCAGAACAACCATTCGGTTAGACATCAATAGTCTTGGTATTATCAAATAAACTAATAATGCCTCAGGGTGAAGATGAATCAACTGATGGGAGTTGCTCCAAAGTGCTTATGCCATTACATTGACATCATTTGACACGTATGCATTCTCTCTGGTAAGTTGGTAACCATGCTTCTGACAGTGGGTTGACTCCAGTGTGATAAATGGTTTTAGTGCTTAGTGCTCTGCTTGAAGATAGAAGGTCATCACTTGAAATTTTCATTTCTAAGCTTCATCAATATATGATTTTTTTTTTGCTATCCAGATATGCAATTTTATAGCTTAAATCTAGGCTAGGATTTAACCATGTATTAACGTTCATCTATATTATTATTAAATCATAACAAGGATTAGCTCACTTTTACTTTACTTATCATTCTTTATATGATTTCCAGTTATAACAAACAATTTTTTTTTTTTTTTTGTAAAAGGAATTTCACAAACAAACAAAATGTGAGTTGAATTCTTTGAAATTTGTTAAACACCAGGTAATGAATGATACAGACCAATTTTTTTTTCTGCTAATTTTAAATTATTGTAATATGTATAAAAATATATATTCAAATGTAAATGCTGATTTTTTAGTTTAACTAAAACCTATACGAATACCTGGGGTTCGAGTACCGAATAAAACCATGCCTGCTGTGAACCCCTCGCCTGGACACTGTCGGTTCCACAGCTGATGTGAATGTTGGTGGCCGAGCTGTTCTGGTGAATGTACCAGATCAGGACTCTCCTGGTAGAGGAAGACTGCAGGTCTAAGAAGACCCCAAAATACTGGATCATCTACAGCAGGCCTTAGGGCATCATTATTGCTAGGACCAATTTTGAAGTTCTTAGCTTATATTATTATCTATACTATTAAAGCTGAAGTACAAAAATTAAGTGTTTGGAAACATGAATAGTAAGTTTTTAAAATTAAGATGATTGGAAACAAGGATAGCCTACAAATCTAATGGGCTTACTTATTAAACTAAAAATTACTGCGGCCCAAAGTACCATTATTTTTGTTTTTGGGTTTTCTATCCTTGATATTATTTTATTTCTGAAAATTATGTATACATATATGTACTCGTGTTTTAAATGTATGTGGAATAAATCAAGAATAATATATATTTTATTTATATAATTTATATTGACTATTGTTAAAAGTTTTTAACAGTAATATACTAGCATTCCAATTCTTCATTAAAAATGAACTTAAAAATTNAATATATATTTTATTTATATAATTTATATTGACTATTGTTAAAAGTTTTTAACAGTAATATACTAGCATTCCAATTCTTCATTAAAAATGAACTTAAAAATTTGACTAAATTGTTTAGTGTATATAATTTTTCACCAAATTTAGTCAAAAAAACTTTATAAAATATTACTAAAATATTTACGGGTCACAACATTTTACCAACGTTCTGTTACACAATTCAGTGATGAAATACAATGTTTAAACAGTATACTATTACTTAGTAAAATTGGAACCGTAAGATTATAATTTTTAAAATATTTATATATACCTTAAAAACAAAGACCCGCCCAGTCGGGCGGGTTATGATCTAGTTATGTTTATGTTAAGAGACAAATGTAAGAATCTTTTCCAAAAACGAAGATTATTGCTAGGACATTTTGGTGTATCTTAGTAACTAATTGTTTTTTAATAAGTAATGAAATATAAAAGATAAATTTAAAATAAAACATATAACATTAAAATTCAAAACATAAGAAAAATACAAAGTCGGGAGGAATATGATGAAGCGATCCAAATGTATCATAGATTGAGATAATACTAGATATGATGAACCACAGTAAATTGAATATGTAGAAAGGAAAAGAGAACATGTATACAGTAAGATTTACCATTCTATCGAGTTCTTCAGAGCTTGGCAAGAATACAGCTTGAAACATCAAGGAGTATATAAACTTCACCTTGTGCCATAAAGTCATCTTTGCCCATGTTCTTTTTAACGTGATCTGCATCAGAAATATATTGAAATCAAATGAGTATATATATACTGGAACTACGTGAGAGAATGAGACTCTATGTTATAAGCTGCATTGAATGCTTTGAAACTGAAGACTGAATATAAAACCTGTACAGGACAATCACCAAGTATCACACTGCCCCCATACTTAAGGGCCTCTTCATATGCTACACAAAACTCAGTACCAGGAAAAACCTCTAGCTGACTGGCGATCTAACAGAAGTACATAATTGTAAATTTTTGGTTCAGAAAGTTAAAGCTTCTATAAGAAAAAGTATACTGATTAGCAAAACTTGCCTTTGCAAGAAACCATCCATAAAGTATACCGAACGTGTTCTGTTTCTGCTTCCAACTTTCAATCATGTCCGACATGGTTGGAATCTAGAGAAGCAAAACATAATAGATTTCAGAATAAGCAAAGACCTAGAATACATCATCAACAAAGTAAGGAAGTACATTCTATAGGCAAACTCTTTTCCAGCAGAATTTGCAGACCTTATGCATCATTTGATAAATCAAATCCTCTATTTTGAGACTTATAAAGGAACTTTGGTTAAAAACAACAAAATCTACCATCTTCCACAAAATGAAACAGCAATACACATTCTTTTTAAGAACCTCACACAATGATAAATAACCATAAAATGTGAAAAGTAAACCAAATAGCAAAGTAAGAAGAAGAATCACAACTGCAAAAAGCAAACCTTCATAGTCTGAGGTAGGAGAATAAACACTCGGCTTGCACACAACTCCACAAAGACAACCTATTAATCATCAGCCACGTAGTTAAACTCATACATATTATATCAAACTTCATCTCTCAATGAACATATGTCAAGAAACAAACCTCAGGCTCCAAGAAGCTGATTATTTCTTTAACTTCTTGACAGATTCCTGTAACCAAAACGATACTGCAGGATTATCTCATGATATGAATCATTAAAGCCTACTTCCTATCACAGCCTCAAATTCTAAAACCTTCAAAATCTACATGCAATTTCAAGTTATCTACAAAATCAATTCAAACCTAGTTTCAGTTTCAAGTATACCTTTGAAACATGAGCAGTCCCGATCAAATACACATTGCAAGATCCACTTTCCCATTGGACTCACACGTCAGGATCACAACGCGTTTCGCCAATTCCTCCGGTAACTCCGGCTTCGTCGTTTTCCGATGAATACTCACCACCGCCGTAACCGTCTCCATCCTCGCCGGAGTGAACTTCCGTCTCCGACGGCGATTGCGTCGGTTCCATCGAATCAAGGAAGTGATGGCAGAGATGTAATTTCAAGAGATTACGGAGGGTGAAAGTGTAAGACTGGGATCACGCGAGGACGGCACGTGTCCTTAAGGACGCGATATCAAACTTCTTAATTAACATACGTTTGCTTCCTTTTTATTTAGTTTTGATTTAAATTTTTGGCAAAAAATCATAAGGACCAGCTTAAGGACGTGCAATAATGATGCTCTTATCACTCTCACTTTTATTTAGCATTTGAGGTTTCTTAAATATTGAATATGATTAATGATTACAAATTTAACAAATTCTGAGCCATATTTTGGGTTTTGTTGGTATTAAAAAAAAGAGAATATTGGCTGAAACACTCTATCAGCCTCCAATATTAGTCAATTAGCCACGATTTGACATTAATATATTTTGAGACCAAATTGCCCTTCCTTGTTTCCCGGCCTACTCTCTAGGCCTGCGCCCGTAGCCTCACGCCTGCGCGTTTAGCAGTCAACTTCCTCTTTAACCACGATCCAAATTTATGTCCCAACCGTCCATTTTCAAATTTTAAATTAAATTTCAATTTTTTTGGTCCAATTCTTTTAGTTCAAACACAAAACTGATTTTTCAGTTTCCCATTTCCATTGTAAAAAGGAACTGTAAATCTCATTCTTGAGAAACCGTTATTCCCCATTTTCTTTTTAGATTCATCCATGGAAGATCTTCTACTTCCTCTCCGTATTTTTTCATGTGGTGAAGAACCTAATGGCGAACGAGTCAACTCGTATCACAGGACTCGGAGAACCGAGTTGCTTATTGAATCCCTAGACGAGGAAGAGATGGAGTTCTTCAAGAATTCCCAGTTCTCCAGAGTTCTATCTCTAGACGAGAATCCGCCTTTTTCTGGCGCTTTTGGTCATTTCATTCTTGTGAGGATGCTGAAGACAGAGAAGAAATATGAGATATGGTTGATTTTCGCCGGAAGACCAATCAGAATTTCCCTTAGGGAGTTTGCTATTGTTACTGGGCTTAACTGCAACCGGATTCCTACTCAGACGCGGAAAAAAAGGAAGAATCCTCTCAAAGAGAAACTCTATTGGAATGAATTGTTTGGCTCTCTGAAATCTTGTTCTGTTGATACTGTTATCGAGATGCTCAAGACCCACAAGGTGAAGGATAGGGAGACACGGATCAAATTTGCATGTCTAGCAATTACGGCTTCAGTTTTACTTCCATCTTCTCACACTCCGAAAATTGTTCCTGAGCATGTGGAGTTAATTAGGGATATTGATGATTTTATTTCTTATCCATGGGGGCGTTCTTCTTTTGAACTTGTAACATCAATAATACTTAAGAAGGATGCAGTTTCCCTCGCTCAAGACTCTTTCGCGGTAAGAGGTTATGTGGAAGCTATTCAACTAGTCATGATTGCTGCTGTCCCTGCTTTGAAAGAAGAAGTTATCATCAATGCCCCTATAGTTGTAGTTGAATCTGATAGTGAGAGTGAGAACCCGGCTGGTGATGTTTCGGGAAATTTGAACAAGGTTAACTCCACGCCAAGATGGATTGTTAATCCCAAAAATGCGAGGGACCTCAACGCGGAGTGTCAAGTTCGACTCAATACCTTCTCTATATTTACCTGTTAACACAATCCTTAACCGTTACTGGAATTAATAGCCGTTAACTATTTGCTTAGCTACTGTTAGAGTATATTATTGAACCTTAATCCCATTCTTATTTTTGTTTTCACATTACCTATCATCTGAATTAGAATAACAAATTATTCTTAATTGGATCAGTCTTGTAATCTCTACTTGGACGTAATCGGAATTTATCTTAAATTTCGCCTTATTAAGTTTAGCAGCTAATAACATGCTTAGCCGCTAATTTTAATGTTAACAACCATCCGTTGTGTTAACGCTTTATCCAGGTTGAAGTTCAATCCATTCTTGATGCCCCAGATGATGATTGGCTTTCTGATAAGGACTTTAGTTGGGTTGATGAAGGCGATGACCCTAAATAACGTTCACCAGCAAGTCCTCCCATTCTGCTACGCTTACAAGCTGTTTCATCCTCAAGCATTATACCTTTACCCTTATCAACCATTACCTCCACTTGATCAGTTAGCGTTTTTGCTGAAACAACCATACACGAAATTGTTTTCAAAATTACTATTATATCATAATAAAGCTATAACACAAGCTTGCTTAACTTACCTAACCCAACACCTACTTCTGTGTCTTGGCCTCCTAAGTTACCACCTTCTTCCACTGATGTTCCCCCTCCGGATATTACTTCACAAGCTTGGGTTAGTGGTAGCTCAGAGGAGTCTTCAGATGACTCGATGTTGATAGGCGTTATTTCAGTGTGAGGATCCTCGTACCCTTCAAACCCCAACGAGGATTGCTCAAGTATCGCAACATCACTTGGGTTACATATGCTTCTTAGTAACTCTCCGTACACCACCATGTAACCCATAGCTCTTAGATCTGCGATCATTCAAAACATTATTACTTAACGGCTAACTATAGTGTTACCCTCTAAATAATGTTCTGACCGTTAACATAATAATTATACCTGCAAGTCTAACCAGTTCCTCTCTAGCCACTGGTTGTTGCGCTGCAGTAACCCCATCTTCCTCAGCCCTCTGTGTCCTGTAACGGTCAACACCTTCTTCCCCAAATGTTACATACATCTCCAGCAACACATGGTCCACTCTTACAGCCATGAACAACTCCACATCCCCATCCTCTTTTATTTCAACAGGTGGGGGCGAGTATTCATCAGCCTCTCTAGATAAGTCAGGAAAATCATATGTAAGTAGCACCGGCTCAGTATCCCGTAGAAGGTTTTGTAGATTGTATTTCTCTCTCACCATCCCCACGAGATTAACGTAGCTTTCNTTCGTTCTCTCCCTTTCACTACTACAAAGTTTGTTTCTCTTGTTAACAAAAGGTTTTGCACTCTATAAGGACTTTTATCTTCAAATTATCTTGGTATTTCATACAATCATCATTCTCGATGTCATATAGATTGTAGAGCCTAAACTAATAGCACGATTAACGGAGAGAACGAGTGGAGGGGAAGCCTTGTAGCTGTCAGTTTAGGTTGAGGAATAGTAACCTAGGACAACCTAGGAAAACCTAGGACTCGGCGTGTAGAAAGTTGTGTTAGCGAGCTGACACAAGCGCCGAAGGTCAACTTGCGAAAGGGAGGGGCTTTCTCGGCATTGCGGGTATGAATTGTATGCTTTGGGCCAATAATGTCACCTCATGTATATTTCGCTAATTTGGGCCTCGATTTTGGGCATCTCGCTAATTATCTCTAAAAAAAATTCAAAACATTCTGGAATTATCAGCATTTGATGTGCGAGATTTGATTCTAATTTAATGATTGTCTGCATCACTGTCCTTTGTTGTTGAAAGCATATTCTGGCAGGCTTAAGTCGGCATATTAACAGGAGTACACAACTGATCAGCACTTCTACTCTCAAAGGAGGAGCTACTTAGTATTTAAAATGTTCTACTATGTCCTTTTTTTTTTTGAACAACTATGTTCTACTATGTCCAGAAACATACTAACCACCATTTAAGGACCCCCCAAAAATATAGTCTGAATAACAAAGAATCAAATTTAATAACAACTAGATTTTGACTCAAAACGTATATTATTTTTAATTAGGTTTTTATTTTTATTTTGAGACTTGATTTCAAAACTTGGGGTATTTTAAATTTTAAATTTTAAATTTTATATTGGTCAGATTAGAGATTTTGCTTATGGAACCCATAGCTAAGTTTTAAAAAATTAAAGAGATTTTCAGAGGTTATGAAAATGATTAGTTTATATTTATAATGATTTGATATTAGATCTAAAGAAACCAAATATTATAGGACATAAAAGATATTCACAAATATTTGTTTATTGATATTTCAACCAGTTATTTAAATACATAAGTTGGTAAGAAAATATAACTATTATGCAATTTGAGTTAAAAAGCTCAACCCGCAAAAGTTTATATACTAAATTATCATTTCCTTTTTAAAAACAAAATTCATTTTCTCAAGTTCAAATGAGTATCTTTTCTTAAATGTATAATTATGGTGGTCACACAAATTTCTATGTCTTTGTTATAAAGTTATATTTTGATCTATTCCATGCATACATTTTGGTTCATATTACATAGTGTTTGGAAACTTGAAAAACCAAAAAATTAAGATGGCAATTCTTTTTTAATGGTTAAACATTAAATAACAACGTCAGTTAAATATGCATATCATTTTGATATAAGTTCATAATACAAATATGTCTACTAAATTGATTTTATTGTTTGCTATTAAAAGTGATGCTCTGTGATAAGAAGTGTTTTAAAAACCGGAACTGGTTGGTTGGATCATGACTCTCTCTTTTCTAAACAATTTTGAGTTGTACTAAAAACCAACAAATTCGGTGTTAATAACCGGTCACTCGCTACAACCGATGGTCTAGTTTGATATTAAATCCTATTTTTTTAAAAATTAAAAATGAAAATTTTTTAGAATTTTTTTTATAAAAAGCTGTATTGTTTTAATATCTATTTAAATAATTATTTTCATTATATTTTATAATATTTTAAAAATTTTCATTCTATTTCCATATCATTTTAGTTCAAAAATGATAAAAATTCTTATAAAAATAAACTTATAGTTATACATATATAGATACTTAACTTAAAATTAAATTAAATTAAATTTACAACTCAGTTAGACCGGTGTGACCATTGACCTAACTGCAATGTCAAGTCAATGTTCAGTTTGGTATTCAAAAAATTGATGGCAAGAATAAATTAATATCATCTAGTTTAAAAATAAATAGAATACATAGACATTATTCATAACAACAAAATATATACAATCTTAAATTTATATAATATAATTTTAAATTTAAATAAAAATCAATTCATTTTATATACTCAATTTTCGGATTTTTATAGTGATTATTTTCTAAAAACATTTTAAAGATATAAAATATAAAACTACAGATTAAATATTACAATAATTATTATCTAAGTTATTTATACCAAAAATAAAATGAGGATTCTGTTAAAAAAAAAACTAAATCCATATTTTGTAAAAAAAAAATTGTTCATTATTAGTATTAGTTATGAAACTCTTACTTGCATTAACTAAAATAATTTTGTCAATTGTTATTTTTTCTATTTAATTTAACATTCTAGTTCTCCTGTTTTTAATTATAAGAATTATACAATATAATATATATAAACAATGTGATTGAAATTTTGTTTAAGAGACTAGCCACGCGTAGCGCGGCGAAAAGATCTAGTAGAAACTTAATGATTCTAAAAACATAACTAAATTTTAAATGAGTTGTAAATTTTAACAATTTTTTATATGAAAACCTATATAAACAAGAAAAATTACTTAAAACATAAAAAAAGTTTAATTAAACTTAATTTCACATTACTTGCCCTCTGTTAATTTCTAATATTGAAAATATAACAAATAATGAGTTTTAGTCATTTCAGTTTTGTTGGAAAACACAATAAATAGATAAAATAATTCTAAATTTACATATTAATTAGATCTTAATAATCAGTTCTAATGCTATATATATATATATATATATATATATATTTAAATTATAATTATATTGAAATCCAGGGTGTACCCCAGACTAATCCTAGTAAAACATATTACATTATGAATCACTTTTGGTGTTGCAGTTACATTAGAGCATGTGCAATAGAGTAAGTTTCTCTAAAATGATAAAATATTGAGAGTTAATTACATTTACATTTTTTAAAAAACTTTTAAACCATTAAAATGTTTACAAGTGGCATAGTTTACATAGTGTGTCATGTAAACTTATATCTTATTGTATTGGTTTATACTAAACACGCATCTTCACTTGTACGTGTTTTAAATTACAATTAACCCTGTTTTGTGTAGTCTTTCTACTTTCGAACTGACAGTGTATGTCATTTTGGAGCTGACTTCCTCATTTTTTACTTGATAGGTTTGAAAGTATAGTCTACCATTTTTAATATTTTTATCTTTATTTTACGTTACATTTCTTTGTTGTCAGAAAATTCAATCTTAATTTCATTAAATTGACCAAGTTTTCTAATAAAATTGTTACAGTTATTTGAATGAGGTTATGTTATACTTTTATTATGTCATTGTATATTTTTGTAGTTGGTTTGTTTTGTACGTCATCTCGTTTCACTTCTTCTTTTCTTTATATCTTCTCGATTTATTTTATATTAAGTCTTTGTTGGCCTCTTAGTATACATTTTATTTTTCGTACAAGTACTAAAGGTATAGCTAAGATTTTTAAGTCAATGTGTAACATTTTTATTTTTTACATTTATTAGAATACAATAATACATTTTTAAAAAAATTATTAGAGTAGAATAATCTTAGATCTTGTATTCATATTACTTAAAAGTCATATATTTGTTTTCCATTAATTTTTTTTTAATTTATTTCAATTAAATTACACTAACTTGCATTTTTTCATTATAACAACTTTCACTATTTTGTTATTATTATTATTATTATTATTATTATTATTATTATTATTCTTATTATTATTATTATTATTATTATTATTATTATTATTATTATTATTATTATTTTATAAATTACATATTTTTAAGTTTTCTATTTTACTTTTGATATTAAGTAAAATGTAGTTGTTAAAATTTTATCCGATTGAATTAACATGAAATACAAATCTCTTTATAGTTATATTTATATAATTCATAGATATTTTATTGGGCTATTTGCAAAACTGACTCAAAACATGAATTCAACCACAAAACTAACCTATGTTTTTTTTGGATTTTTCTTTGGGAAAATTGTCAAATATGACTCACAACTTGATTTCAAATGCAAAATAAACCCAAACTTGAATCATATGAAAAAGTAACCTAAAAGGCTATTCAAATTACAATCAGCCCCTTGTGAACAAACAAAAAAACCTATTTTTTACGTTTCTAACCCCCGCAAGTATTCTGTCCAGACGATTTTCAAATAATTAAAAAAATTTGTAAAAAAAGATTTTGATAAGTGAAAATTTGAAATCATGCAATTAACATATGTTTTAAGAGATATAAATTAAGATATAACACAATTTAATTGTTTTCAACATAGATAAATTATAGTGAGTCATGATATTCTTTGTTTTAGTATTGTACTAGGATAAGACCCGCGCCTTGCGCGGGATGAAATTATTATTTTTATTATGTTTTGGAAAATGAAACAAAAGTTCGGTTTCATCTAGATTAAGGATGTTAAATCTGGATATCGGGTTTCAGTATTTTGGTTATTAAAATATAACTACTATTCTAAATCCATATTTACTTCAGTTTGATTTGGTTTATATATTGGTTTTCAGTTTATTCAATTTTATACCAAAATACATCATTATTTAGTTTGAAATCATATTACATATTACAAAAATAAATAATATGATCATATTTAGAGTCATATTGTCAAAAAGTCATTTACTAAAAAAAATATTATATATTTAACTAAAAGAATAAAAAACAAAAAAAGGCTTATATGATCTAATAAAATGATCAAATCTAGAATTAATATCAAATCTCTAAATTTTGAAAATAAAAATAAAAACAAAACAGAAGCATGAAAGAAAAGTTTTTATATTTTTCCATATTTAGTGCTCATCAAATTATTATGTATTCGATTGAACACAACTCTGTTTGTTTAAAGATTAAAAAAAATTGTAAAGAATTTCAACTAATTGTTGTCCATCAACGAAAAAAATAAGAAGCCTCAGTTGCATTAAATTGTTAGTTAATTATATTTTAAGTGATTCAAGTGATTTACAAATCATAATTATAGTTCAACTCATGTAACAAATAGATATACATATTTACATGTTTCAGTTTAATCGATTATAAATAACACCATATCCAAATCTTACGGTTTTTATAAAATCACATACATTCGGTTTGTATGGTATATACCAAAAATAACCATATTATCGATTGTGTTAATATCTGTAAAAAATAGAAAATTAAAAAAGAAAGAACTAATATATTTAAATCATTGATAACAAAAATTTTCAATGTGAAAAAAATAATACATTTATAATTTATAAATTTTCTTGAAAGTTCATTGAACTTTTTGAAATTAAAATAAGTATGTAATCTTATATGGTATATAGTTTAATCTGTATATATATATATATATATATATATATATATATATATATATATATATTATTGAATGATACTTTTTACTCATATGGTTTTAAAATCATGTGTATTTTTTTATAATAAAAATGTTAAAATATTGATCATTAATTTTTAACATAATAATTTTAATAGTTTTAGTCATTTATTCTTTGTTTTTTAATTCAAAATATAACATATACGAAAAGAAATCTAAAGTTTAATTTTATAGCCAATTTAATTGTTTGATTTATTTTAATAATATAAAATTGAAGAAAAAATGATGGAGGAGATACAAATTGTTATCAAATATTTATTATTATAAAAATTAATTGTCATATATATATATATTTGTCATTTATGGTAATTCCGTAGGTTTTATTGAAGGAAAGAAATAAAAAGTAATTATATCTAGTTGGACAATCATAAATGCTTCTATCATAAATATCATATCATATAGTTTGACCAACAAATATATCTAGCGACATATAAAAATCGAATGTGGACCTACTTATTTTTCAATTGAATGTAATTGACTACCTAATTGAGTGACACGTAAGCATGAGCTCTTTTTTAATTATTACAAAATTGAGGTTACAATTTTTTAAATGTTTCTCAATTAATATATAGGGGATGTGTTCTTAGGGTTAGATTTTCGAAAGCATAAATGTTTTTTTGAAAAACTTAAAATTTACCTAAGCTTGTTTATTTGTGTATAGTAAACACTATTTAAGTATAACTTGATTTTTGACCCTCGGTTAAAAAGAGCGGTTACTATTTTTATAGTTTTATATATAGATGAATCAATAAGTATTTTGCGTTGATGATATAAAAGGTCATAGAATTAAGATCAAGTTATCATGCGGATATAAAGAAATTTTTATTTTACAATATCTCAGAAATTTTTTTTATGTTTCTAAATATATTAACAATGGTTGTACCTCAAATTTGTACTTGAGAAATATTGTATATTTAACAATTAAATGACTCATTTTTTATAGTTTTGTGATTAATTCATAAAATCATTTAGTTACAAAATTTCACTATCTAATATAACATTTCAAAATTAATGCAGATTTTAATTTATTATTATCATCAATATCTATGTAAATTTGTTGTATATAATTGTGTAGTTTTATTTGGAAAACATAATATTAATTAACTACGCTTGATTTTAGGAAGCGGGTCAAACTCGCTTCGTCCGACCCGCTCTGCAGCGGATTGAGTCACTTTTACGACTCAAAAATGTGTCATGTCTGATCCGTGAAGAAAATATAGTTTTGCAAGAAATATTTTATAAAATTTGAAAGAGAATCGACCCATTAATGAAATCTATTATTATATAGGTTTTATGTCCAAATAAAAATGACAAAATTGCCATTAATGATAAATTAAATTTGTATATAAAAATAAGGGTATAATTGGAAAACATTAAAAACTCATTAAACATAATGCTTCTGTTTTAATGGCATTGATTTGATTTTATTATGTGGTTAGTTAGTTAATTTTGTTTAGGGTTTAGGGTTTAGGTTCTGGACGACTTAATATGGGGAATATATTTACGGTAGACGACTTACAAGTAAGTCGTATGATGGATAGTATTCAATAGGCGACTTATTACTAATAAGTCATCCCAACCGGACCGAACCTTTAATTTGACCAATGTGTTTTTAACCCTAACCGGATTATTTACCGTACATATATAAGATGTTTGTATTCACTTTTTTCGTGTAATTCAGAAAATCCTAACGCAGTTTCTCTCAAAGGAGATTTTGAAGGCGATTTTCGTCGATTCTCTCTAATCCATATCGTTCTCACCGCCGGTTATCTCTCTGCCGTTATCACCGTCGTTATCACCAACGTTCTCACTGCCGCTTCCTCTATTTCAGATCTGAGAGGAAACCCTAGCACCGTTTCTCAGCTAAACCCTAGCGCCGTTTCGCGTCTCGTTCGCACCACCGGTTCTCTATAAATCCTAGCGCCATTTCTCTCAGAGGCGTTTTGTTGAACTCCGCTGCTGGTAAATTATATCTCTTATTATCAAGTGATTGATTGAGGAAAAGATGAACATAAAACGTTGTCATTATCAATTTATGACTTAAGGTGTATCTATACTCGTTCTCACCGTCATTCTCACCGCGCTTCTTTTTTCATGTCTATTTTTGAAGATCTATAACAGCTGTGTCGAAGGCGACTATAGCTTCTCCGAATTTCAGGTCGGCTTTACAATGTTCTACTCGAAGTCTTGGAAGACTTGCCAGACGACTTAATTATAAGTCGTCTGGAAAGTCTTCCAGACTTATAATTAAAATGTTATATTGGATGGTTGTGTGTCTGAGATGGTTGTCTTTGATTGTTTTCCAGAAAAAAATGGGTATTCCAGAACTTACCCATAGGATACATACAGTAGGGCAAGATCCCCCCGCATTGAATAGCATTTTGTATCATACTGATTGTTCGAAGTTTCATACTGCTTTAAGGAATGCTCTTCATGATGACGAATATGAAGAGCTGAAGGAGTCTAAGTTGGGAGTTTTCATCAAGTTCAAAGAGCTGGGATTTGGTTGGGATTCAAGGCTGGTTCACTACATGCTCGGTTTCATGCTCGACATAAAGAAGAAGTATGAGCTGTGAAGTCTTGTTTGTCCACAACCTTTGAGATTTTCACTGTTAGAGTTTGAAAACCTCACTAGTCTAAACTGCGAGTATATCGAGGACCTTAAGAGACCAAACAGTGTTTTACAAATGAGTTGGCTTCTTTTTGGGAGTTGTTGGGAGTTCATGTCGAAGCTGGGCCAACTACTGAGAAGATAATAGCAGCATTTGAGATAATGCATAGGGTGTTCTCGGGATGATCACAAGCGGATCGGGTACCTGGCCATCTTCATTGGATACATTGAAGGGAGAAAGTATTCAACCCCTACACGGATTAGTCTGGCAAGGCTAGTGATGAATTTAGAATGGTTTGAGAATTATCCATGGGGGAGAGTCGCGTTTAAGGTGCTGATGGACTCTGTGACGGGTAAAAATATTTCGGTTGTTACACTGTTGATGGGTTTATACAAGCTCTCCAGGTCTGACTGTACACTATTCTGCCGAAATTGAGTGCTAATTATGATAAACTCATACCAAATAGATTGTGTCCACCGACTTTAAAGAAGCTATCTGTAAAAAAGTATTTTATCCAAAAGACTTTGCAGAAAACTTATAATTATGTCATCTGGAAAGTCTTCCAACTGGAAAACTTAGTAAAGAATTTATAATTAAGTCATCTGGAATGTCTTCCAGCTGGACGACTTAGCAGATGACTAATAATTAAGTCATCCGGGAAGACTCTCTAGACGACGTAATTATAAGTCGCCTGCTAAGTCATCCAGCTGGAAGACTTTCCAGACGACTTAATATTAAGTCGTCTGCTAAGTCGTCTAGTTGGAAGAATTTTCAGACGACTTAATTATAAGTTTTCTGCGAAGTCTTTTCTTTCCATCTTTCTTAATCCGTCAAATATCTAAGTTCATATCTTCTATTTACTGCAGACTAGAGTGATCAACTTTTTTGAGAAGGACATTTGTGAAATGTTTCCACAATGGGACTCTAATGTTGAGGACCCGGCCGCGGAGAACACAATTAAAGTCATGTATAATCCGAGACCGTGGAAGTGGACCATGTATTACTGTAAAGTCACCAGTACCTGGGTCAATACAAAGCCAGCAGTTGTGAGTCCAACGAAGAAAGCAATAGTTCTGGTTCAAGAAGACAAAGACAGTCAAAGACATTGGAAGAAAGCTCGTAAAGAGGCTAGTGAGGAGGCACCTGAAAAGGCACATGAAGAGGTTCCTACGACTGTTGGTGGGATGACCAAAGAGGATATTGAAAGAATGTTGAAGGATTCTTTGAATGATGTACTTGATGCCATGAGTGAAGGGTTTGGGACGTGCCTTAAGAAGATGAAGCATATATCTGAAAGGGTGGAAGCTGTGGAGAAGATCGTTGGTATCACCAAAAAAGGGAAAGGGGCATCATCTCAAAACAATAGCTCTCAACCTAAAACGCGCAAACTCGGGGTTAGTAAAGCATCATCTCCCAACAAGAAATTGACTAGATGAAGTCTTAAGAATAAGAACTGAAAGTTGGATTTGCTTTGTTTCTTGTATGTCAGAACATGTGTGTTTTGTTTATAGTGTGCGTGTCTTGGTTCTATTTATGGATTTTGTATATGGATTTTCTTTCATGTTTGAAATGGATCTTTGGTTATTATTGTTTGAAATGGATCTTTGTTTATAGTGTGCTTGTTTTGTTTTGGTTAATATTACAGAGTGTAAGTGTTAATGGAGCGGACGCGGGAAGGAAGAGATTCCTGGAAGGTACAGCTCCAGACGTGTCCGCAGATGCTAGTTCCTCGAAAGAGATGAGTCTAGTTCCGAGCTTGCCCGAGGATAAACCTCCAGAACCGAGCCTTGTTTTTTGGATAAACAAGCACCCACTATTTTGGATGTACAAAAGGAGGATGATCGATATCAGGAAAAAAAGGATGCTGCTTTGGCTGTTATATGTGCAAAGAGTGATCGAATAAGGAAACTTGCTGCCTCACAACAATCTTCTTATACGGTAAACATCACGGCCAAAGTGATCATTCTAAACAAAAACCATGTACAACACCAACTAAGTGGTATCACACCCTCCAGACCACCTTATCTTGGTTGGATGACTCTGTAAGTCTTCTGCTATGACTTATGTCTTCTACCAGTAAGTCGTCTGGTAAGTCTTCTTTGTAAAATACTTACCATTAAGTCATCTGATATCTTCTGACTTGTATAATTTTAAATGCAGCATATTTATGCTTGGATTAATGTGCTGAGGAAGAAGTACGACACTAAGCCACACCATTTCAGGAGCGAGAGGATGTGCTTCCTTGATCATCTCTTTGCTCAGCAATGGAGATTCAACTACCCGGATTTTAAGGACTTGGAGCATGATCACAGCGATTTAGGAAGAAGACTCCCTGGTGGAGCCTGGAATTATTATTCAGGCACTATACCTTCATTTTGCCAATCAAACAAGTTTTGGAGGGTGGATATTGATGATATTTATGCGTCAGTGAACTACAACGACTTTCATTGGATTGCTATTTGGATATTGATCCCTAAGAGACACATAGTCGTCTGGGACATCATTTATTCCTCTATCTCCGAAGCAGAATTCGATGTGATAATGGAGCCTTTTCTCTACATGGTCCCTTATCTTCTTGTTGAGTGCGCTAGCTCTGATGAATAACGTGCCCAATACACCCTGGATCCATTCACATATTTCCGTCCTACCAATATACCTCAGGCCCGATCTGGTGATTGTGGAGTGTACGCTCTAAGGTAAACTAAATGCCATGCTCTTGGGATGCCATTTAATCAAAAAGACTTTTCTAAGAACAACGGAAAGAGTATGAGGGATAAGATGGCGGTTGATATATTTAATAAGCTTCTTGACCAGGATGAGAAAGAAAACTAGGATAATGATGAGAACGTGGGTGCTTACGATGGGTGATATGTTTGTATTTGAACTTGATGTGCTGATGTTTGTATGTTTGTATTTGAACTTGATGTGCTGATGTATGATAGATTATGCTAAACTAGGCTGATGTTTGTATTTTTGTTTTTCGTAACCTATCTTCTGCACAGGTACTTCGCAAAAGACTTACTGGAATGTTGGACGACTTAAATATAAGTCGGAATGTTGTATTCTTTTGGAACCTTTTGGATGATATAAATATAAAGTCTTTGGTAGTGCAATTTCTCAAATCTGGTAGTCTTTGGTTGTGAAATTTCTTAAATTTGGTAGTCTGGGAAGACACTTAATTACAAGTCTTCTACTAAGTCGTCCAGCTGGAAGACTTTCTAGACGACTTAACATAAGTCTTCTATTAAGTCGTCCAGCTGGAAGACTTGCCAGATGACTTATAATTAAGTCGTATGGGAAGACACTTAGTTACAAGTCTTCTACTAAGTTGTCCAGCTGGAAGACTTTCCAGACGACTTAACTATAAGTCTTGTACTAAGTCGTCCAGTTGGAATACTTTCCAGATGACTTATAATTAAGTCGTCTGGGAAGATACTTAATTACAAGTCTTCTACTAAGTCGTCCAGCTGGAAGACTTTCCAGACGACTTAACTATAAGTCTTCTACTAAATCGTCCAGCTGGAAGGCTTGCCATATGATTTATAATTAAGTCGTCTGGAAAGACACTTAATTACAAGTCTTCTACTAAGTCTTCTACTAAGTCGTCCAGCTGGAAGACTTTCCAGACGACTTAACTATAAGTCTTCTACTAGATTCATAACACAAATTCTTAATATATAGATTCATAACACAAATTCGTAATACATAGATTCTTAATACATAGATTCATAATACAAATTCTTAATACATAGGTTCATAACACAAATTCTTAATACTAAACACTAGATGACTAACTTTAAAGGTCTGCTGGAAGAATAAACTGAGGACGACTAAATTTAAGGTTGTATGGATTACTAAAAAATGACGCATACGACATACCAGTAAGTCTTCTAGAAGACTTAGACGACTTACTAGTAAGTCGTCCAAACAGGTCAATTTTGCAATTGACTTTTCAATTGGACGACTTACTTTTACGTCGTTCAGCTTTGTTTGTTAAAAAAAAATTTAAACGACTTAAAAATAAGTAATCTAGGATAAACGAGTTAGTTTTGCATTTGACCAAATTGTGTCAATTATTTGAATTTTCGTGGACGATTTACCAGTAAATCGTCTCTGAGAAAACAAAAATTTCAATATTTTATTAAAGATAGACGACTTATATGTAAGTCGTCTTAGGTTAGTTTGCAATTCAAAAATAAAACTTAAATATTTTAATTTTCCCATACGACTTAGATGAAAGTCATCCAACTGGACGACTTACTTGAAAGTCGTCTGAGATAAGAAAGGTTTGACCAAAATCTCAGAAAAAAATCTGGACGACTTTTCTTATCCTGGACGACTTTTAAGTAAGTCAGACGATTTTCAAGTAAGTCGTTTGACTGGACGACTTCCGTATAAGTCGTCTGGGAAAAGTTAAATATTCAAGTTTTATTTTCCAATTGCAAAACTAACCTAAAACGACTTACAGATACGTCATCTATCTTTAATAAATTAAATATTGAAATTTTTGTTTTACTAGAGATGACTTACTGGGAAGTCGTCTAGGAAAATTCAAATATCTAACATAATTTGGTCAAATGCAAAACTAACCTGTTTATCCTAGACACCAGGAAAAGTAAAATATCTAGGGTATTCTTTAGATTTTTTTTTTTAACAAATGACGACTTACAACTAAGTCGTCCGTTTGATCCTATAAGTCTTCTACAGCCAGACGACTTACGGGTAAGTCTTCTTACGCGAAAAAATTTGGAAAAAAATTCAATTTCATACCTTAAACTAGTAAGATGACTTTCTTAACACCCAGAGTCTTCTCCAACTACCTAGAACCTGAAACGAAAGTAACCCAACAAAAATAGTATGCTTGAATGGATCTATCAACCATAAAAAAAATTGAATCAAAAGCTTGATTTTTTGGGTTGAATATGGAGACAAAATGACATATATGTTGTTTTTAGCTCATAAAAATTGAGAAACAGAGAGTGTAAATCGATTTTAGGTGCATTAAGAGCTTCAAATTGGTTGTTCATGGTGGTTGGGGTATTGATGGCAATGCCAATCTTGTAAATACTTGAAGATGATGAGGTGAAGATAGTAAAAAACCATTTTGAAAAAAAAAATTAATGGTATTTTCCTGAGTAATATGAATATATGGGATGAATACGGCAAAAAAAAAAAGATAATAAAAAAATGTTAGATTTGTGTTTGACTTTTTTAGTCAAATTGGTAAAAAGATTTTGCAAAAAACTCTATTTTTTTATTTTATTTCTCTTCTTTTCTAGACAAATGTTTATTCTATAGAAATAATTTTTTTTGCAAATTCAATTTTTTTTTTCAAAAGTATGGTTTTTAATGTGGGACAGGGACCAATTTTTTGAGCTTCTAATTTCATTAAACTCGTCTCTCGAAGGAAGCAAATGTCATAATATCGCTTATTTTTTTTGTAGGTCTGCTGAATCATGTGGCGTGTTACGTCGTGCGAGATATGTTTGCGTAATTAGTAGCAGATATGCTAGCTGTAATGAGGTCGTATGTTCGTTTTTAACGAGTAGTGAGTACTATCGACACATGTATTATAAAAAAATTGAGATCCACGCGAAATGAATGTCTTCAATGGCTCAACATTACGGTGAGACCATAAAATTGTTTATACGTTCGAATTTAAATTATATAACCTCACGAAGTAGCAACGAACAAATAAGAAAATGGTAAGTTAGAATAATTGTATAATTCCTCACGGATCACGATTTCACGAGTCACAATTATAAATTCATTAATAGATGATTTAAGCTGTGTATATAAAGACACCTTCACCCCCTGCTTAATTATACTTCATCCTTCTCCATTGTTATCAGTTCCTAGAATTTCTCTCTACTCCAGCATAAGAGGTAATCTATCTCTTTCTCTCCAAATTCCAAAGGCTATATAGTAGTTAGAAGTTATAACTTTTTTAACCCAAGAAACTGGATGCTTTGTTATACTGCTTTAGTTGTTTGTGCAAATGATTATGTACTTTTCTTCTAGTAAGTATTCATTGTTGGGAATGTCCTAAAATCATTTGTACTTACTCTGGTTAAAGTCGAAACGTCGAGGTTTGACAATCATATAAAATTGGGTGGTTGTAATGTTTTGCTAGAAACCGCTTATAATCTATAGATTGAGAATCTATTACTAATATTATATGATCCTATAGGGTCACACACCTAAGCAAATTGGATTATAATTATTTTAG
>CAKOAT010622932.1:3685-48055 GCA_932364175.1 Eruca vesicaria subsp. sativa
ACCAGGAGTTGTTGGATATGATGCGACGTCTGTTCCCGCATGAGTTTTAGTCGGTTTTTATTTGTTTTTTAAAACTTTGTATTCTACTTTTAAAACTTAAAATATTATCAGATGTTTTTTTATTTCAATTTTAGTTTATATTTTAAATTAATTATTATATAAATATTTATTAAAAACAATTAATTATTTTTTATTTTTTTTTTTTTTTTTAAAATAGGAATTTCCGAGGAAGAGCATCCCTCGGAATATTCCGACGGAACGTTTCCTCGGAATATTCCGACGGAACGTTTCCTCGGAATATTCCGACGGAACGTTTCCTCGGAATATTCCGACGGAAAGTTTCCTCGGAATATTCCGATGGAACGTTTCCTCGGAATATTCGGAGGGATGCTCTTCCTCGGAATATTCCGATGACTATCCCCGTCGGAATATCCATCGGAATATCCCGAGGAAGCAGCCGTCGGAATATTCCGAGGAAACGTTCGTCGGAAATATTCCGACGATTATGTCCGACGAAGTATCCGTAAGGATTGTCTGATGGAACGTCTTCCCTCGTAATTTCGTCGGAATGTTGGTCCATCGGAAGTCGTCGGAATTTCGTCGGTGTGTCTGACGAAATTTCGAGGAAATATTTTTTTCCGACGAAAAAATTCCGACGACCTTTTTCCTCGAAATGTCCTCAGAATACGTCTATTCCGACGATATTCCGAGGAAATTGACCCTCGGAATATCGCTGTTTTCTTGTAGTGAAAGTTGATTTAGAGATCTCTTAAAAACACACTAATTAAATGATCAAATCCTAGCCTATATGCTTTGATTTGAACAGTTACATACACTTTCATATTATGGATATGAATATTACAAATGGTACTATACTTAATTAATACTAACAAAAATCTCTATATATATTATCTATTTATACGTTTTTGTTATTTCGGCCACATTGCAATGGTTCTATAGTTATTCCACATATTGCCACTCACACTATATATATGGTTTTTATATCAAATATATATGTTTTAGATCTCAAATACTTTAGAACTCTTTTATCAGTATACGTATCATGGCTGGCTTTAGAGAGAACAGTTTTTTTTTTTGGTTTTTGAATGAGTCTAGAGAACCACTTTTGTCCACGTGTTTGATCATATAAATATAACCCTAAAATAACTGGAAACGTATATCTTAACAAATGCACACACAGAACTAGCACATCACACTACTTATATCATATAACTTTTTTTTTGATAACTCTGGTATCTAGAGAACCACATTCCCAACTATCCACACGAAAGGGGTCTAGCGCCCCAACGGAAAAGATGTTAAATCTGTTGTGATCAAGGCTCGAACCCGAGTGGCGGGCAACAATATATCTTATAACTTCTACATAAACAACACACACATAGACCTTGTTATGAAATCCAACCATTTGGTCTTCCATCTTCTGTCCAAACTCAGACTCTTGACTACCACTGGATATACACAACTACAACTAGCTAGTGTTTTAAATCAAAGATTTTGTACCTAACCCACCTATATAATACGCCATATGTTTCATAATATAAGTAGTAATCATTTTCTTAATATTGATGTTTTAACTAAAACTATCTACAATTTGAAAACAGAAGACTTCAGATTGGCCTATTCAACACAAAAGTTTACTATTTTTATCTATACATCATTAAATATGTCTTTTTAAATCTTAAAAGTTTTAAGATATAATCTAGAAAACAAATATTTTGAAAACACATCTATTTAATCTAAATTAATTAAGTCATAATAAGTTGGTACTTCCTTTTTAGAATTTAAATCCCATTATGATTGTTATATATGATGAAAAATGTTATATGATGGCATTCTTAATTAGGTGTGGGCTTTCGGGTACGTTCGTCGGATACGAATACTTCGATATAGGAGTCTAGAACTCGTTCGGATATTCCACATACCGATATTAGATCACGTTTGGATATTTTTAGTTTAGATCAGCTATTTTAGATCGGTTTGAATATTTTAGATTTTGAAAAAAAATCAAATTCTCTATTTCTCAATTTTCACACTTAAGAAATTACAATTAACTTAACTGATTTCTTAAATTTTAATAGGTTGCACGTTTAATAGGTTAGGAAATAAAATTTTGAAAATATCAAAATACTAATTTAGTTATCGTTTTGAGAATTTCGATGGATTTTTTGTAATTAATGCATAAATACAAAAAAAATTAACATGCATTTTAAGTGAACAACAAATCAATTTATCCACAAGTATATATATATATTATACTTTTAAGCCATATATAGTATTAATATAATTATTTTGAAAAAAAATAAGAAAAATAAACTATAAAAATATAAATATAAATTTACCATACATAAATTTGTTGTTTTCGGATATCTGTTCGGTTTTGATTATCTGTTTGGATTCGGATTTTGGTTCAGATTTTTGGATTGGATTTGAATTTGAATTCGAATATTTGGTAATTGTTCAAACGTACAAATGTGTAGGGCTGGGCAATCGGGGTCCCAATCGGGTTTCGATTCGGGTTCATTCGGGTTTCGGATTTTCGGGTTCATGAATTTCAGCTCCATTCGGATATTATAAAAATTCGGGTCAGATTCGGTTCGGGTTTAGTCGGGTTCGGTTCGGGTTTAGTAACATGTCCAAGATCCGGTTGAACCCGAAATAGTTTCGGTTTCGGATACTAATCGGGTTATTGGTTCTAAAAATACTAATTTATACTCAATTAAATTCACTATATTTTCAATCATTTTATTAAATTTGTGTATTTAGCTTCTACAAACCATATTGTTCTCCTTCAAAATAATATTTTGAAACTCATCTATCAACAATGTAAGATTTGTCATTGAACTATATGTGACAACATTAAACATATCATGATTAATGACAAACCAAAGCCTTGTATGAAAGAAATATAATACATAATGAAACATAAAAAATTAAAGTTAACAACTAACAATTCTATAAACATAAGAAGTACTATTTAAACCTAAAAAACAACATTATATAAACTTCAAAAAAAATTTATTCGTAACTTAACATCAAATGTAATGTCAATCATAAACATTAATATTAACCAAATAACACTGTATATTAGATTAAATATTTGAGCTAATTATTTATATCATAACTAATTATTGTAGGTACTCAATAATATATTAATCTGTTTTGGAAACATATTAGAAATTTAGATTTGATATGATACAAGTTTTTTTGGAATTTTAAAGTTTCGGGTTCTTTCGGATATCCATTTAAGTTCGGGTTCGGTTCGGGTAATACCCATAACCCGAAATACCGTAAAACAAGATCCATTCGGTACTTATGTCGGGTTCGGATCGGTTCGGGTTCCTTTTTATCGGGTCGNACAAGTTTTTTTGGAATTTTAAAGTTTCGGGTTCTTTCGGATATCCATTTAAGTTCGGGTTCGGTTCGGGTAATACCCATAACCCGAAATACCGTAAAACAAGATCCATTCGGTACTTATGTCGGGTTCGGATCGGTTCGGGTTCCTTTTTATCGGGTCGGATTCGGTTCGGATTTTCGGGTTCGGTTTTTTTTGCCCAACCCTACAAATGTGTTTAGAAAAAAAGGAAATAGGTATAATATTTATAAATAAAAATTGTGGTAGAGAAAGTACTATAGTTATAATTAAAAATTTAATGCGAAAAGACGTATTTCTCGATGGGTGGATCAGTGGATGTACGGCACCGTTCATAGCCAATCACCTCGCCCGCTTTCCATATTCTTGATATGTCAATTATCCTTTTCTACAGTAGTATATTTTTACTATATACATCGGTTGATATGTTTATAGAATTTTCAACGCGACAAGGTAACATGACAGTTAATCTTATGATTTTGCAATTCGATTTACAGATTCTGCCATTTCCACTTGTCTTTTAACACTAGTGATAAAGTTGAAGAGAAATATTTCCAATAATAAAATAGCAGCATCTAGTGCATTACTCATTACCATCTACTGCTTCGAGCACCTGCAGCATTAAATACTATTACACGCATAATCATTCGTCACTTCATTTCTAAGATTTTTTTTTTCTTGGTTTGTTTGGATGATGAGCTCAACACGATGACGTCCATCTTTCTACTTCATTTCCTTAGCCATATTGACAATCTCAAATAATTTAAAGTTAGTCACTTTTAAAAAACATTAGATTAACAGTTATTATCGATTCGAGATTCGAGAAAAGATGTATTACAAACTAACCATTTCTCAACGAGTTGAGTCGCCTTAACGCGGGCACGTCCGTATTTGTATTACGTGGGTATTAGATAGGCTTAGTATTTGTATAAAAGCCAATTATAGATTCAACAAAGAAGGCCCATATAGTTATCACATTTCACCAACCATTGTTACCGTTGTAGAGCTCTTTCAAAGCCCCCCTTTGCTTCAACAGCCTTTGGTTGCTATAAAGCCACGGCAGATCTGAGAATTTGGGGACCCTAAATATTTTTTAAAGACTTTTGTAAAACAAAATAAAAAATTGGGGACTTAATTCTATATAAAAGGCCTACAAAATTTTTGGGGGTCAAGACTAATATTTCATTGAATTTGGCCTAAATTCATCCATGTATAAGACTATAAGTGACGCCATGCGTGCACTTTGCTTGCAACAATAACAGGCATGCAAGAGACTTTGGAGAAGAGCTTAGGCCTATGATATATTAGGTTTAACTAAAGAGAGTTTGTTAGATGTGTTTATGCATCAACTAATGTTCTCATGAGTCAAATGTGGATCTCTTCATGAGACCGAACAAGGTTCCTGGTTATACAGAGAGAGAGAAGTGGCATTGAAGCATGGAGGTGTGGAGAGGAAAGGGGAAGAGAGGGAAAGGTATGGAAATTGAACTGGTGATTGAAAATAGGAAACTGTGAGTGAGAGCGATATTCGAGATGATGGCAAGGATATGTGACTTGATGATGAGGAAGTAGAAGGCCATGGAGTGAAGGTGAAATCTTTTGCCGGTTTATTTGCATGATTATGATCAACACATTGTCTCATTTCAGTTCATAGTTAATAGACTTTGGTGCAAATATCTGTGGTATGAGGCATGGATACATAATAAAGCTAGTTTAATAGGAAATATAAAGAATCCCAAGAACAATGGATATAACAAGGTCACTAGAAGAAGTTGAGAAGACTAGATATGTCTTTTGCATGGGATTTTAAGCAACTTGAAGGAATAAAGATGAATGGAGGGTTTATTTATTTATTTATTTATTTATCTGGGTGTGTATGTTACTAAAAGATTATTCGTTTGTTCATTTGATACATCTATCCAGATAATCCATTTACACAATCTTCAAGAATGTTCTTCAGGGTTGTTTGTTTATCCATTCAGAAAGTTCAGGTATTGTGCTGAGAATTTTTTGTTAAAAATGCTTTTGCATGGGGTTTTAAGCAACATCCCAAAAATTGTTGTTTGGTTGGTCACCGTAGCGAAAAAGTGGCGATCGGCATGGTTAGCGGTGAAGTGATCTATTCCCGGATTACCGGTGTAATTGAATAAATGTAAACATTAGACATTTAATACAACATTATTTCTAGAATCTATCTTTTTTTTTATAACACTGATAGGAGTTAAACAACAAAGTGATGCAAGAACATACAAATGAAAAAAGAGATGTCAATAGACACCAAAAACGAAGAGGAAATTTCACCCAATCCTTCTATAGTTGAGCCTCCAAAGCAAATAGATGATGGAGTTATACCGGACCCAATCAAGCGATGTACAATTGGTGACGCAAATCACGAGTAACACTTACAGCAATTGACGCTGCAGATTCATTGCGATCGGCGAGAACGTGTTCTAAGTTCAAAGAACCTATCCGTGTGAGTAGAAAGAAGATGATGTGACGAATATGGCTGAAAATTTAATGGTTGTCTAAATTTGTGATAACGTCATAGAGGTTTTCGGACGCGGTTTCAAAAATTATATTAGAGAAAGCTAGATTATGCATACATTCCACCGCCCAATAAAGAGCCCATAACTATGCCTCTACTGCTGCCCATAATCTGTCTGCTTCACAAATTTTCATTTGATTTGCTGACTCATCTCAGTGTATGATTTACGTGATGCATACAAAAGCGTATTTTGGGGTTGTCTTTTAAAACACTTTTAGTTTCTTAATTTGCTTACGCATTTCAACTTTTTTTTTTGTTATGTTGGATAGTTGGATCTACTGGAAACATGATTACATGCTAAGAGCACCTCCATTGAAGGTTCATGGGAGGAATTCACACGGAAATCAAGAAAAAAAATAATAAAATAATAAAAATCCATGAACCCCTCTCTCCTAAAGTTCACCGCGGTGAACCCCTCTCTCCTGAAGTTCAACACGTGGCGACTCAGGATTGGTCTAGAATTTTTTTTTGTTTTTTTTTAAAAAAAAAAAAAATCAAAAAAGAAAACAGAAAATTTTTAATAATAAAAAATGATTCAATGAATCCCAAGAGGGGGTTCATTGATGTGGATGCCCTAAATATCAATAAGTACTTGATGGGGTTCTCAAACATTTAAAAACCTATCCAATAATTTTTTATCCTCATACTAAAGTTGCTCTAATGTTTCAAGTTTAGGGGTTGACTGTGGAATTTTAATAATAAGGAGGATCGAAAGAAATATAACCCACAAGATTACTATTTTCACTACCCAAACCAAAATAAATATCTCAATAGAGTATCTTCCTAACAGATATTCGCTGGCAAAAAAAATCTCTCTCGTTGCTAGTCACTCTCAACTCTCTCACGTTAGTATTGACATCTTCGGAGAAAAACGTAACGACATAAATAGAGGGGGGAAAGTAGTGGTGATGTGAATAAGATTACACACTAACATGTTTTACTTAAGGGGAAAGTAAAGCTTGAAAGTGACGTGATACATGTCATATATTGTACGGAACTGACAGTGGAACCACGTAGGGGACCAGTGGTAGGGATAGTGTTTTTACACTGTTAAGCCACGGTTATAGGATATTTTGACGTGCCCATGATCTCTATTGTTAGGACCCAACCATTTGGGTTTCTATTAAATATACGATTGGCTAAAACGGTTGTTTCGGTTTTTATACTCTACTTTGGAAAACTTCTCCTGAAATAATTTCTATGTCATTTGCGTTGACACTCGTCCTAAAGTCCATATAAAGGTGTGCGGATCATCTCAAACATTTCGAAGATATTTTTCAGAAGTAGTTTATATATTGTTGGGACTCATTTCATATGGACTACTCCACGTGTGTGATAATGGTCGATAGGAGTGTGGCAAACATGAGTGTATATACCAAATTTGATGTGGAAGGGCTTCTCTCATCTTAGGATGTAGACAAGGCTTCATCAACTTTCCGAGTGCAACTACGCAAGTCAGTGAAAATAGAAAGATGAAATGGAGATATGCGTCAACCCTTGCGAAAGCATGCTAGTTTTTTTCTATAAATAGGTAGTAGGATCTTCCGAAATAAAGTGTAGAAAATGACTAGACTCACAAATTTTCCCGGAAGCACACAATAACTCACAAAAGAAGAGTGCTAACCCCTTTACGAACTCATAGGCGATCTAAACATTTTTCAATAGATAGAAACTTTGTTTTACGAATAATCTCATCACCTGAAACCTCACGGTCCTCACCTACTTCTCAGTGAACCATAGCCGAGGGAAAATTAGTAGCATAAAGCGAAAGGCCTCAGAGCATCCGTAATGGAATTCTTTAAGGGAAAGTTTTTAGAAAAAAATAATTAAATAATCAGTGGATTCTACAAAAAAAAATTAAGGATTCAATATTTAAAGTTTTTAAATAAGTACTTTTTCTTAGTGAATCTTTGCACTATTTGCGGGTCTCCACGACCCGTGGCGATCCGTGATTGGTTGATATTTCTTTTTTTCTTTTAATCTGAAAAAGTAATAATAATTATTAAAAAATCAAAAAACACCTTTTAAGGACTCGAAAAGGATATCACCATTGAAGATGCTCTCGAAAGGTTTTGAGGAGCGCAATTCCTTTATTCTGTTGAATATTTGGATGCAACTGGCATAGAAGATGATAAGCTCTGATACCATATAGAAGATGATTATTATTCTTAGATGAAGTATAGTCAGAGGAATATAGGTACAAGGAAAGTAGGGTTTTGTACAAGCTAATGACTATGAAGTCCTTTACGTATATAGACTTTATACTTGTTTCTTTAATAACTGGAGCATCTCGTTAAGAGTAAACGAAAGCTACAAAAGGCTAGAAGTTTTGGTCAAAGGAAGTCGCCAAGTAGCTAAGCATAAAAAGAATGGGGGATCGCTCCTCCTGCCAAACCAATTGCAAAAAGAAATCGTCAATAGTTGATATGAAAGAACATGTCAAAGCAGAAAAAAGCTTTTATTCTTGTGAATGTGGTTATAGAGAACACATGAGGAAACTTCTGGAGGTCATAAATGACATTTACTCTATATATGAGGCTAAAGAACGTAAGCTCCCAACGTTCCCCGTTCCCAGACCCAAACAGTCCAGTCCTAGACAACTAAGTATCCAAAGCTCAAAGCTTGTGTATAAAGCTTTATACCATCTACAGTGAAGAATTCTTACGGTGAGATTTTTAGCGGAATATAAGAATCCACCAAATTTTAATTTTTAACTAAAAAAATTAAGAACCAGATTTTAAATAAGATATTTAATAGCATGTTCTTAGTTTTTTTAATTAAAAATTAAGAGACGGGTTCTTATATTCCGCTAAGAACTCTGCTTTAAGAATCATCCATTAGAGATGCTCTTATAACACTAATAAGATCCCCTCACTAATCTATTTTTTTTTCTTAATTAGGCGAAATACTCCTCATAGAATTTTTTTAACAAATATCTGAGCAGTTGATTTCATGATGTATGAAGTTTTTTCTTGGTAACTTGTTTTTTTTTTTTTTTTGTAATATTACTCCAAAGAAAAGGTTTGGGTTATTGATTCGATGTGATATGTGAACCCACGTTTTGTTTATCTTGATAAAGTCATCAATCAAACTTTTACCACTCAAGAAAATGCAGAGAAATCTTTTTTTTTTTGGGTAAAATGCAGAGAGATCTTTTGCTATATAAATACAAAATATCTGCAACTTTTGTTATTTGCAAACGTACCCGAATTCTTAATTATTTTACCATAGGGTCTCAGAGATTTGCTATGTTATTAAAGCACCATAAACTTTTTCTAACCTAAGTACTTCGTGGCATTATCTGCTATCTACAGAAGTACTTGCAGCTTATGCTATTTGCAGAAGTATTTGTATTTTTTTATTTATTTAAGAGCTCATTTGGTACAGCAAATGATAAAGTATTAACAATATGTTGCAGAAACTGTATGTTTTCAGTAAAATTTTTAATAAAGTGATTAGCAGAGCAGTAATAATATACAATTTTAAAATTATCATAATAATTAATATAATAAATATTTATATTAAAATATCACTATAAAAAACCATTGAATTGTATCATTTAAATTGCATCACAACAATAAATGATATAATATTAAATCACTTATTTAGAAATGATACAAATATATATAATTTTTAAATCGGTTAGAACAATTGATGTTTTATTGATTAAATTAACATCAGTTCAATAAAATGATACAATTTATATGAATTTGCATCATTTTAACACAACTGATATTGTTATATAGATTTATATCAATTCAACAATTGATACATTTGTTTTTTTTGGTTAACATCACTTATTAAAATGATATATAATTTATAACAATAAAAATTGAAAAGAAAAAAAATATAAGTATATTTCTCATCAAAAATCGTTTTATTAGATGTGATATTATTTTATCTTAACTTACATCAATTAAAATATCTGATATAGTAAACTTAGTTTACATAGATTAAATAATTTAGCAAGTTATTAATATATATATATATATTCTTTTTTTTAATATAGTAAAATTATCTAATTGATCAGTTAAAATCCCTACGAATAGGGAACCACTACTACAATATATTTGTGGCTTCAATCTCAACAAACGCCACTCTCTTCTCTCAAAATCTCCATCTTCATCTTTTTTCTTTCAGTTTCATAAAATTTCTTTATCAATGTAAAATATGTGTATTTCTTCTTTTTCTATGAAGAACTTCAATAGGAAACGGGATTTTTCTAATCAGTCGAATCTGATTGAAAATTTCCAAAGGTACTTTTCTTTTCTTTTTCTCTTGGTTCTCATTCTTGTAGAAGATTACAAGGTTCTTTAAAAAAATTATTTATGGCTTAAGTATTCTTTGTTTCTAGGGTCAAGAGGATCTAGAGATATAGAAGGAGATGAAGTTGATTCAAAAATGGAAGAAGCATAGAAGTCTCAAGGGATATCAATTGATGGAGAATTCTACAATGAACAAGAAAAAATAAAGAATCTGAAGGATCGCAATATATTAGCTTTCATGGCAAAATTTGTATAACCATTACAATTATTTTCTCTTTTAATTCATCTTCGTGTTTCCTTTTAGGCATGTACTTTTTTCTTGTTAGTTATATTTTCAATAGAAAAATAAAAAATGTTAAGGAAAAATATTTTCTTCAATTTATATATTGCAAAAAGTTATTTATGTACAAATGATAATAATATTCATATTAATAATTATCAATTATATAATCACGAAATCATTTAAAATTTTGTTATTAATTTAACATCAATTATTAACAAATGATATACATAATTCCAATCAGTTATTTTGATTGATGTCAATACTCACATCATTTATAAAAAAACTGATGTAGTTGTTAAAATCATTTTTTGCAATTGATACATAATAATATCACTTATCATAATTGATGTAAATATTTAGTATTTTAACATCATTTATCAATAAACCGATGTAAATTATTTGCATCACCACTTTCAGAGCACTTATTTAAGTGATGCAAAATCATTTTACATCATTTTTAACTAATGCAAAAATTAAAAATAAATGATGCTAAACAACTCTTTTTGTAGTGTATATTTATAATATATTTGTTATTAAAAACAATGAATCTTATTCATTATATAAATTATATTTAGTTTATATGTAAAATATTATTATTTAAAAATATAATTTTTGAAAAAAATATTAAATTAATTTTAGATCTTAAAATATTTAATTTTGTTAATTAAATAAATAAATTATATATAATTTGCATATAAATTATTATTATTTATTGATAGAGCAGTAAATGATTCATATATAAAATTAATATAAAAACTAATATATGTTATATAATTTATTTATTAGTGCAATTAATATACATATATATATATACATATATGTTTATATTTATAATATATAAAAATATATTATGTTATGTTTGTTATTAAAATAATGAGATATGTGTAATTATATGAATTATATTATATTTTAAATGTGAATAATTGTTCTTTAAAATAATTTAAAAATATTTAATTATAATTTTATTTTAATTTTTAAAAATATAAATTTATTTTTGATTATAAAAATGTTTTTTCTATTATTAAACTAAAACAAAATAATAATATATAATTAATTTTTTAAAAAATTATATATTGTAAATACAAATGATCTACCAAAAACTCTGTGGGATAGCATTGAATAAATAGCATTTGGAGAGCATTAGCATTTGATAAACTTTTTTTTTCAAATGTTTCTTTGATAAATGTTGAGCAAATAGCATTGAGCAATATTATGCTAATGCTCTACCAATCAAACCCTAAGTGGCTAGTACTTTTGTTATTTACAAAAAGCAGCTGAGACTATATATAATGCCTATACTTTTACTATTGACAAACAAACTCCAGAAAGTTTGCTCCAAATCTTTCTCTATTCATAGAGGTTACATATATTTCGGTAATCCATAATAATGCTATAGATTTTGTTTTTGTTTTTAAATAAATAAATAAGTTTTAGGTGTTTTTATGATTTATGTTCAATATATCTGTTAGCCTTGTGAATGTAATTAGCAACAATTATTTCCTCTACTCTATTAATTTAAAATTTTACTTTTTATCTACTATAGACAAGTCTTACTAGGACTCTTTGATTCATTAATTAATAGAATATATTTACATATTTACAATGATCAATCAAATATATTATAAAATCTGTTGAGAAAATAATAGATTTAAATTTTATTTTCAGTTATAAGAAATTATGTTGAGAAATAATCTAACAAAATATTACTAAAAATTAATTAGTTTTTCAAAAGGCAATGAAATAATTAATTTTATAATTAATAATATAATAAAATTATACATTGATAAAATATTAGGTTAGCTAATTTTATAAGTTTCATCATTTTATTATATATTATATCAAATTAGAGGTACTATATGAATAAAATAAAAAATATAAATTTGGTAATCTAACATAATTTATTTTAAAAGTTCTTTCATTTAAATAAAAATCTATTATTCACAGTTAAAAAGGGTTATAATTCATAAACGATGTGGATTTAAATACAAAACTGTTAGCATATGTTAAATTTTTATATCAACAACTATTTATAATTATTCTTTAATTTAAATTTTACAACAGTATATTATCTAAAAATGATCTTATACGAATATAATAGTATATAACTGATTTTTAGTTCATGTATTATTTATAAAATAAGATATCGATTATTTAATTAATTCAAATTATGAATGAAAATTTATTTTAACTATAAATTTAATTTTATATTTACAGAAAAAAAACTGTTGAGAAAAAAATATATAAACAATTACCAAAAATTTCAAATATTTTTTTCTAAAATAATGTTTAATATAGTAACGAAAAAATCAAAGTAATATAGTCTTTCAAAGTCAAAATAATTATGTACTTTTCAAAAATAAAAATTACTGACCACAATTTAAAAATAAATATTCTAAAATCAAAATGAAAATATTTCAAATTTTATAAAAGATAAAATCTTAGATGGCAAAGTGTCATTTTTTAAATGGAACACGAAAAAAAATCAGAGATTTAATATTTGATATATTAATTAAACAAAAAAATATTGAGAACTTTATACCGTAACATCCAAAAATATTTTATAACAAATAAAAATATACTAAAATAATAGTATAGATGATACTATATAAAAATGCTAAAACAATATGACTTGAACAGAAAAATATATTTATTCGTAAAATCTGCATTATACTAAAATGATAGATAGTAAAGTTAATTTTTAATAATGTTGGATAAAAACTAATAAAAGGATTGTAAGTTACCTAAAATTTAAAAATCATATATATTAAAATGTTTACGATAACATTAAACGTATACATTTATAAAACAAAAAATATCTCCGCATGAATGTTCATATCAAACTCTAAATATAGTCTTAAATTGTTATCAATGGTGACTATGAGCACCCTACGTGGTCCACTATCAGACTAGAAAAGTCTTAATTATAAGAACACCTTCGATTAAAAAATTTCAAGTTATATTCTCAAATGCATATATGTGTGTACGTAAATATTAATACTAGGTGTTTTCTTGCGTAATGTACATAAAACAAAGTTTTAAATTTAATTTGATTCAAATATAAACTTTTAAAATTGTTATGATATTTCTATTGTTACAAAATTATTTAAAAACTGCTTACAATTTTCAAGAATTATTTTAGTAATAAAAATTATACAATTATAAAAATAATCTTAAATTATATTTCAAAAATGGTAAATTAGTAATATATTTATATTTTTACTATTATATTATTCATTTTTATATTAATAATGATCTATAATTATTACCATATTATTAAATTCTTACCAGAAATATAAACAATATTAACTGTAAATATTTATGTCACTATTAATTTCCATCAGTTTCATCTTTATTAGTATGTCTTAACATTTTCCACAATTAATATGGTGATGACACATAGCAAAATAAATTCTCTAATAATGTATGGGGGAATATATTTAAAATTAAACTTTTAAAAAGATTTGTATCTATTTTTGAAAAATATATATGAAATAACATTCTTAAAATTTAAGAGAAAAATTTTGTTAGGTATATAATTATCAAAACGTAAAACTAAATCTGTTGATATTAAAAACTAATGGCACTCAAATTAGAAAATTATTTAAAAACTGCATAAAATTTTGAGTAATTATATTAGTAATGAAAATTATGTAATTATAAAAATAATATTAAATGATATTTCAAAAATTGTTATGATTATATTTATATTATTATATTTGTTATATTAATAACGATTTATAGGTATTAGCATATTATTAAAATTTTACTAAAAATATAAGTCAACATTAAATAAAATGTTTATGGCACAATTATTTTCAATTCATGTCATCTTTATTAGTATGGCATATCATGTTTTTTTTTTCAAAATCAATATGGTAATGACACATGGCAAAACCACTTCTCAAATAATATATGGAGCAAGATATTTAAAATTAGAATTTGGGAAAGATTTTTTATCTATATATTTTTGTTAAAATATATTAAACCAAATTCTTAAAACTTAAGAGAAAACTTTGTTAGGTATATAATTATCAGAACGAAAAACTAAAATTTGTAGAAATTTAAAAGACTAATGGAATTGAGATTAGAAAATTACATCAAAACTGCATAAAATTTTGAAGAATTATTTTAGTAATGAAAATTATATAATTAGAAAACTAATATTTAATGATATTTAAAATTTTTAAATTGTTTTATTATATTTCAAATTTACTATTATCTTATTTATTGTTATATTAATAATGATCTATAGTTATTACCATATTATTAAAATCTTATCAAAAATATAAATTAACACTAAATGTAAATATTTATATCGCAATTAACTTCAGTCCATGTCATCTTTATTAGTAAACCATATCATTATGTTTTTTCAAAATCAACATCGTAATGAAGCAAAATCACTTTTTAAATAATGTTTAGAAGAATAGTATTTAATTATGAGGCTATTATATTTACGAAAAATATAATCCAAAATATATATTTTCAGAACTTTTGAGTTGTTTTTTCCGTAAAATTAAAAAACGCATAATTAAATATTAATATTAATATATATACAGATTTATGTATTTTGAGAATCCTCTATGGAGATGCATACCTTCCTTATAAAAGTCTCCCACAATTGGATACTTCTCGTCGAGTCTCAAGTCTTACGGTTTGATTGGTATTATTGAGAATAATATTATTTTGACTAAAATTATTAATAGTAATATGTAGTAAAATAAAAAGATGAAAAGAGTTGAAAGAAAAGTAAGAAAGAGAAAAAAGAGAATGGAGTAAATTGTTTTAATCTAGCTAAATTTCAGATTAAAATTTTGTGTGTGTTTGATTTTTAGAATAGTAATTACTCTTTCTGTTTCGTATTAAGTGTTAATTTATCTTCTTCTTTTTTATATCGTAAGAAAACAGACTCATATTGATTATGTAAACTAAATCGGTAGCTTTGTATCTATGTGAACGACAAATGACGATTGTTACCTAACACTGCGTGCTATATTGTCCGTTTCTGAATTCAACGTTCTTGCTACATAGAAATGATCTCTAAGCTGTGGAAACTGCCTTGAAGTGTTTTGATATCTTCTAGATAATTTTCAAATGTTGGTCATTCTTCTGGTTCCGAAATCATTTTCACCAATTGAGAACAATCTGTTGCAAAAATGACACGACATTGACGTAAATTCCTCATACTTTCCATTGCCCAAATAAGCAATTCCACCTCAGAGTTGAGAAGTGATAGATTAGCCCTGACATTTATTGCTCCCATTAAACCAACAAAACTTTCGAGCGTACTATACCAGCATTGACCAGAAAACATTTCCTTGTCTTTCCATGACCCATCTGTATAACACCAGCGCCCTGGTATCGAGGGTATGCTCGTTGCCTCTCCTTGTTGTGATGTTCCCTGAGAATGTACCACTTGAGCTTCCTCCCAAAGAGTTGATTCTATCTCTGCCAATGTAAGTGTGTCCTTGGAATCCACGTCCAAATTACTAAAAATCTTGTTATTTTGCCTTTTCCAAATATATCATAATATACATGTAATGTGCTCATTATCCATTTTAGGTAATACTCGCGAAAATAAATGATCCATATTCGTGAAAAGAGTTCATGTAGGAAAATTTGTTGGGTTGGAAGGAATCTTTGATAGTGTCCAGACTTGACGTGCTGGGGTGCATTCAAAAAACACATGGTTAACCGATTCTTCTGCGGCTCTACATCTATCACACCATATATTACCATGTATCCCTCTCGCCTACAGATTTTTCTTCACAGCAATACAACCAGATAACAATTTCCATAGAAAATGTTTTATCTTAGGAAAACACCGTACCTTCCAGCAAAAAGCTTTTAATTAGTCCACTGTGGGTCCCTGAACCTGAGGCGGTTTTTTTTCGTCTGGATACACCCGTTCAACTTGGTACCTTGACTTAACCGTATATTTTCCATTTTCGATGAAATGCCATCTATTCCTATCTTCCATTTAAGTCATGCTAAGTGGTATGCTTTCTATAATTTTTGCATTATGAGGATCTACCCGAGCTCGAATAGCCTGCATATTCCAACTCCTCGAATTAGTGTTAATGTGTAAATCCACTATGAGATCCGGATAAAATTTATGTTGATTTTTATTTGTTGGTTTTGGGCGAGTGGTTGGGAGTCATGGATCATTCCATTCAGAGATAGATGATCCAAATCCTACCCGTTTGATAAGTTCTTTCCTAACCAAAGATCTACCAGAGACCATACTTCTCCAGCCATATGACGGAGAATATTACATCTAAGTATCTAACCATATTTCAACGAATAAAAAATAACAGTATAAAATTAATAAATTTTGTATGGAAAATTGCAAATTGAAAATGATATTTATTTTGTAACAAAAAAAATTATCTACAACGACACTTAATATAAAACGCAGGAAGTAGAGTAAATAGACGAAAATAATATGTCACTTGACTGGTATTTTTTCAGTTTTCTTTTTTTTTTTGTTTAAACCATAACTCGATTAATAAAGAGTCTCACAGAGTTACTCATCCCAAAGAGGGAGAATTAGAAAGCAATAACAGAGCATTGTTTGCATTGCTATCAGAAGTAGAATTACAAGTGCGAAGAATAAAACAGTAAGAGATAGAGGTAAAGAAATTGTTCAACACACAGATGTCATGGAGCAGTCCTTTAAGGGTGACCACATAGGGAGATTTCCCTGTGAGGAGGTCAACTAGACAACGAGAATCCGATAAACAGATCACGTCGTTGTACCTTAAAGAGAAAGCTTGTTGTAGCCCAGATTTTAACGTTAGAGTTTCAGCAACTAAGACTGAATCCACATAGCAACGATGCAACGATCCTTCGAAACAAATAGAACCTTGTGAATCAGTAGCAATCCAACCAAGACCACTGTCACATGTGGAGCTTTTTCAAGTAGCATCCAAGTAAATGAGCAGGGGTTCAACAACAGTTTCCTACAAAGTATGGAGAGATACAACGATAGAGTTTGGTAAAATCAAATCTTTAGACGAAACAGAGGTTGGTTTTGGCACCGGCTGAGCAGACTGCCATTCCTTGGTAAGTTTGATAGCCATCAACAACATTTCTGATTCAGAGAAAGACTTATCTTCGAACATGAATTGATTCCTGCTTGTCCACAACACCCATAAGATCCACGGGTGAAAGGAGGTTGTTAATCCAATCGGGGGTAAGGTATACATCTTTGTACAGCTTTTGAGAAGATGATCCATCGAAAGACAGGTTCCCAGAGTTGGAATTAACATTGCAGGGCCGAGTTCCCAGACTTGTTTTGCTATTGGACATGTGAACATGACATGGAAAGTAGATTTAGAGGCACCCCATCTCTTGCATTTTCCTTCATCAAGGATTCCCCGCTTGATAAGGGATTCTCCAACTGCTAAAGCATTGTTTTTCAATTTCCAAAGAAAATGTTGGAGCTTTAGGGAGAATTTTATATTCCAGATGCATTGCTTCCAATTGAAATCTGCGTTTGGGTTCTCCACATTGAATTTTGCAAGAGCATAACCCGATCTTGTCGAGTACTTTCCTGATTTTTCACCTAACCAGATTATTTTATCCTGTAGGGACATACAAGGAATAAGTTTTATACTGGGATAGGTGTTTTTGAACCACTTCTAAGTTCCACTCAGCAGTCTTTTTTCAATTTAGATTAAAATTGTGTGTGTGTTTGCCTTTTAGAATAGTAACTAGAATAAATAGATGAAAATAATATTTCACTTGATTGGTATTAATTTGGAGTTATGTAAAGTTTAGATAAACATTTAATCTATAGTGACCATATAATTTAAGGGTGGGATGGATCCGGATATTCAGAAAATTTGAAGTATCCGGATCCGGATTCATCGGATCTGTGATTTTAGTATCCGGATTCGGATCTGTGTCTTCCGGATATCCGGGATTCAAATATCCATCTATATATTGTGATATCCGCGGGTATCCGCGTTCGGATTCGGATTCGTAAAAATAATTTAAAAAAAAAAACAAAAATTCTAAAATAATACATAAACTAAATATTTAAGCACAATTTATGAATATATATATATGACATATCTATAACATTATTTGAGAAGTAAATTTACTTAGTTTTCAACTTCTCCATGATTTTAGGTTATTTTGCTTATTTTCATGTTTTAATAATTAAAAACGAATTTGTGTTATAATATTATATTTTTAGAAAATATGTTAATTCTTTTGTATTAGATTGTTATCTTAAAAATATATTTTTCAATTATAAAATTTAAGTGAATTTGCTGATTAATTTGTAACTTTCACGTTGAAAGTTAGAGCGGTTAATATCGTTTACATCCTTAATGAATAATTAAAATTTTTAGTATAATAAACATAAATAAAAAACGAATTTCAATGATTTTAGATTTATCTTTATCTAAAACTATTTTATATTGAGTTATAAAGTCTTTATTAACCTTGAAAAATAATTATATTAGTTAATATATAATTAACTAATATAAATCAGCATTGCTTTCTTTATGTTTAGCTATTAATATTGTAACTTAGTTTTAATTTCTATGATAAAAATATATTTTAAAGATAGCAATATAATACATAAGAATTATCTTATTTTGTAAAAGTATAATATTATTAATAGAAATTCGTTTTTATTAAATAATAAATTGTATATGAAATTATTTAAATAAGATAAATAAATAAATTTAGCTAAAATCAAGGAGAATATGACAACTAAGCAAATTTACTTCTTAAATAATTTACCTTATTAAACATTATTTGAGAAGTAAATTTGCTTAGTTGTCAACTTCTCCCTGATTTTAGGTTATTTTGCTTATTTTCATTTTTTAATAATTAAAAACGAATTTATGTTATAATATTATATTTTTAGAAAATATGTTTATTCTTTTGTATTAGATTGTTATCCTAAAAATATATTTTTCAATTATAAAATTTAAGTGAATTTTCTGATTAATTTGTAACTTTCACGTTGAAAGTTTGAGCGGTTAATATCGTTTACATCCTTAATGAATAATTAAAAATTTTAGTATAATAAACATAAATAAAAAAACGAATTTCAATGATTTTAGATTTATCTTTATCTAAAACTATTTTATATTGGGTTATAAAGTCTTTATTAACCTTGAAAAATAATTATATTAGTTAATATATAATTAATTATAAATTAAAAACGAATTTCATTTATTTGATAATTATCATTATTTTAATTTTTTATATTATGTGATAAAGTGTTTATCAACCTTGAAAATAATTATATTTGTTAACATATAATTAATTCTAAATTAAAAAATGAATCTCATGAATTTGATAATTATCTTTATCTAACTTTATTATATTGTGTTATAAAGTCTTTATTAACGTTGAAAAAGAATTATATTTGTTAATATATAGTTAATTATGAAAAATCAATTCTCAAAGAATTTATGTATAGATAATTTATATTGTGTTATCCAAAACATTATTAAAGATAAATTTTTACACTTTTTTGTTATGTCTAAAAATGATATTAATTTATTACTAAATGTCTTAGTTCATGAGTATTTTCAAATATAAGTTGTGTAATGAAAATTATTTATATGATGATGAAAAATTTTATATATAGAAAGAATTTGTTTAGTTTATTATTAAATATTTTGAGTCTATGAACTATAATTTATTATAACTTACATAAATTGATAATATATTTATTTATAGATATTAGTAAAATTATTAAGTCCGCAAGTGCGGGCAAAACACCTAGTAATATTATTAATATAAAAATATTAAATTTATATTATGTATAAATATTAATATATCAGATATAATTAATAATAAAATAAAACATTTAATATATTTTAAAAATATAGATCCGAATCCGGATATGCGAACCTAAAAATTAAGATATTCGGGTTCGGTTTGTACGGATGGAGATTTTACTATCCGAATTTGAGTCCGGACACCCCTGAATATCCTAATTTCAGAGAGGATCTAGAACGGATCTCGGATTGAATCCGGATCTTGGATAAAAGTCCCGGTCTACTACAATCACATCCTTAATAAGATCCTTAATAAGATATATGAGTAGCTGATTCATGACGATGTCTAGACTCTAGAGTTTTTTATTTTTCTTCAAAGAAAATGTATGGTTTATGGATGTGATGTGATGTGATTTGTGAACACACGTATTGTTTTCGGGTTCATGTTTTTCTGAATCGAGCGATATAAGTAGTAGCATGCATCGACTGTAGTCTTTATGTGTCATCAAGACGTTTACCACTCAGGGAAGTGCTCAGAGATATTCTGCTACCCGAAAGAAAAAAATATCACATTAGTGTTATTTACCAAAATGCCTCGGAATGTTTGCTATTTCACAAAGAATCCGTTTTTCGATTACCTAAAATATTTTTTTTCTGAAACAACCTAAAAGCATCTTCTTCAATTGGAGTCTGTTACAAATATTCTGAACACAAAAATAAATAGAAAATATTACAAAAGAAAGAAAAGAAATATCAAAAGTGAGATGGCTATCTCGTTGGAGACACTCAATCAGAGAAAACATTAAAATAGCTTCTTATTTCATTTTTAAGTTTAATCAAATAGTTGTGCCCAAAAAATTCTAATCGATAAAAAATAGTTTAAAATATTAGTATATATATGGTTAGAAGATTATTAGTGTATATGTGGTTAGATACTCTTGTAGATGATATAAGATGCTATAAGACTATTTTCAACCTAATAGTTAAATGTGTAATTTTATACTAATTTTTTTCTAACGCAATTCTAAAACCAAATTATTTTTGAGTAAATCACGCTATCGCATCAAATTTGATGTTCTACTAACCACAATGCTAAACACTATTTTATTAATAAAATATTAAGTTAAAAATATTCATGGTAAGCTAAATACATAAGAAATAGAAAAATCAATATATAACTTAAATTAGCTATTTAATTTATTATAATATTATATATATCTATTACATAGTAAATATTTGTTTAACAAATATATTGTTAGGTGCAATATAATTACAGAATAAAGGTTAATTATTATATATATTAAGTAATAATAAAATTTCTAATTTAATTGTATAAAATAAAAAGTATTTTTTAATATTAGATTTGGAGTTATGTTTACAGAAAAATACTTTTAGTGGTAAAATTACAGTAAATTAGTGTGGATTTCATACTAAAATGGTGTTATAAGTTGGAAATGCCTTAATTATTTCATGTTGTTTCTAATTGAAACATTTTTTTTTTAACTCTCTAATACCTTTACTGTTTACAAAATTTCTGAAACTTGTTTATGTAGTGCTAGTGCATATATTTGTTACATTCACACACGCACACACACACAAAACAACCCAGAAGTTTTCATATTTTTTTCTTAGCATACCTCTTGGACTATTAATTAGTAGAAATTCTATAAATTAATATTTGATAAATTAATAAATACTATAAATTAAAAAAAATTTCCAGTCTCATGTTGGGATAGTTCAAATATAAAAAGAATCAATAAAATAATAAGATAATATTTTTAAAAATTCTATGTAAATATATGATCTCATTAAAAATAAATTAATAATATATATGTATACATATTTTATATATGTATGATTTTTTCATTTCATATTTTTCTTTTATATTCACAATAGAATTCTCTTTATATTTTCTTAATAATTAATATATTTTTGATGAAATTTAGTAAAAATTCTATTTAAAACCATATTTAAATTCTTTGAAATATATTTTATATGCAAAAGATAAAATAATAAAACCAATATGAATGTCAAGTTGTTTTTTAAATATTAATGTATATAGACTAAAATCAAATAATTTTCTTATTCTAAAAAAAAATTTAAAATAGAAAAATTTAAATTCATATTTTTTTGTGCAAATTAATAACTCTATAGATTAATCAAATACCATAGTTCCAACATTATAAATTTATAGAATTTTTACTGTATACCTTATAACTTTTGCTAAAAATTAATAATCGAAGTGATCCATATAGTTTCTACATACAGTAATACTTCGCAACACGGTCTTTTCTAGACTTCCTAGAATTTTAAGTGACGGCCTTTTATCCTGGTTTGATCTCCTTGTTTCAACTTGTTCGTTCATTGTATGCTAACTCCGGTTTAGGAACTTCTCAGCATAGAAATTGGCCTTCAGTTCTTAGAGGTTACAATAGCAGAGATGGTTCTCGGAGAGTCATCGACAGTCTCCATGTCAACTATTGGTCGTCGTCCACATCCTGGGCCGCAACGGCTTCTTTCATCTTTTGTAGTGACGTACTTGACTTTTTGTGTAAGTTTTGGAGAAGTTTGGACATGCTGTGACAGAGAATCATCTCGCTTTCTGCATGGTTTGGGGCGGATTTGGAGGGTGTACAACTCGATTCATTGGACCTCTCGGTAAGAGTAAGCTCTCTTAGTTCATCTATTATTTCATCGACGGTGATGGTTTGTAAGTTTCAAGACTTTCATCGGTAACTAGCTACTCCGTAAACTACATGAAAACTCCTGACATCTGAGGAAACGAGGAGAACCTCACTTTTCCATGATCATTGTCAATTGTTGAGAACGGTGAATGATTCTTACAGATTTTTAAAATAAACTATCGGAATGTGTCGGATTGGTGGGTGAGGATAAATTGTAATATCTTGACTTGGGTTGTTTTGTTCTAATCGAGCCGATAAACGGATTTGAATTCCTATTTTTTGGGTTGAACAAAATTTATTTCAGATAAAAAACTATGCAACATTTGCAATCAGAACCAGAGGAGAATGGATTTTTATTATTTTTAGATGTCTCAGAAGTTTTTTTGTCAATATTTTTTTGTTTTCGTTCAAAGTCTTTAAACTGAAAGTTATTTCTTGCATAGGAGAGCCAATAAAATGATTATGCTGCACACAAAAATACTAGCATTTGAAACACAATTGTTCAAACATTTACACTCGCTTCCACATTGCTAAAAAAAAAAAAAAGATTCCCATAAAAGGTAGAATCCGAAAAACAAAAAACAAATAAAAAGTAGAGAAAATTGGCTAATCAGACCAATTTGGAGATGGGTTTGTCACCTTATACCTTTGCCCATTTTATTTTTGTCTAAATATACCTTTACCCAATTAAATACGAAATTAACCTTATATTTATTAATTTTTTTTAAAAAAAAAACCTTAAGTCATCTCCTCGTTCTCCGACAAACGAAGGAGAGAAACCAAGCAGGAGGTTCTCTCTCTCTCTCCGACCTCTCTCCGGCCTCTCTCCGGCCTCTCTCCGGCAAAGTCCGGCCTCTCTCCCACGAAGCTCTATCTCCGACCCGTGTCTCCTCTCTCCGACGAAGCACCGTCTCGGACCCGTCTCCTCTCCCCGACGAATCCTCTCTCCGACGAATCCTCTTTCTGATTTCGGATTTCAACTTGAGTAAGTGTTTGCTTCAAGTGTTCTTCTTCTCCTACGTTTTGGGATTTAACATGCATTGAATAATTCTTTGATTATGAGGAATGTGATTCAAAGTCATATTGAATTCATTAGGAACTCAAAAGTCACAACTTTTTGTTATCAAGCCTATAACTTGTTTTCTTTGTTTCATAGGTCAATAAAAGAAAGAAGATTGGACACTCTAGGGAATTCGGTTCACTCAAATTATCAAACACAGTTTTGTCTTCCTCTTGGTGAAGGTATATATGAATGTTATTGTTTTGCTTGAGCTCGTTTTGGTTGTTTATTGTACTTGAGCTTGTCTTGGTTGGTTATTGTTTTTACTTGAGCTCGACTTTGATTCTTTAAGTTGTAAAGTATTAATCTATTTTTCTTATTTTTTGTTTGCTTGCAGGTTATGGATTATGAGCTTCCATAACAATTGAAAACAGCTTCCATAAATGAGGAACAAGATGAGGCGGGTGTGGAGATGGAGAATGAAGACTTGAAAGTGACTTGAGTTAGAAGGCTCCTCATTCAGATCGAAATTGTTGTTTCGCTTCCCAACCATACCCGTAAATGACACACACAAGTATATGGATGAATTTTTCTTCCTATATCCAATAAAACTGCAAACTTGGCGATCATTGGAAATAACAACTGGTGGAATTCCTAAATTACTCATCAAAGAACTTGGAAAATAACTCAACTCAGCGCTAACAATCTTCTCGTCCATTCCAAAATCCTCCAAAACCATCATCTTCAATTGCTCTACTGTAGTACTTGCTTCCAACGNTATCCAATAAAACTGCAAACTTGGCGATCATTGGAAATAACAACTGGTGGAATTCCTAAATTACTCATCAAAGAACTTGGAAAATAACTCAACTCAGCGCTAACAATCTTCTCGTCCATTCCAAAATCCTCCAAAACCATCATCTTCAATTGCTCTACTGTAGTACTTGCTTCCAACGAGAGTAATCTGCCTTTTTTTCCTTATCAACAATGAACTTCCACTCATTATTCACATCCCGTCTCCAAACACCACATGAAACATAGATGAGAACCATTTGATTTGATAAAGAAGAAATAGAGAAGAAGAAGAAGAAAGGAAGAAGATCGTTGAATCAAACAAGGGATGAATTCAACGCAATTCCCCTGTAAATTTTCGACCAAAGATAAACTTGAATAAAGGGTAGTTACTGATTTTTCCTAAATTTTCGCATAAAATAACTGAAAATATAGAATACATATTCTAAACGGGATAGAACACTGATAGAAGGTTATACTATTAATTCTAACTACTTAGAACATATGATAAAGTAAGAACACGACGTTCTATCTACGATATATTATAGAATAGATGATAGAACATATATTCTATAGTTGAAATAATAAAGAGTCTTGGTTAGAACGTAAACATACGTATTCTATAATAGTTAGATCATAGACAAAGGATTACAACATATATTGTATGTTTAGAATAATAAAGTGTCTTGGTTACAACATATATTGTATGTTTTGAAATAATAAAGTGTCTTGGTTAGAACGTGGACCTACGTCTTCTATATTAGCTATATCATAGACATATGGTTACAATATAAATACTAAATTTGATAAAACGTTGAAGACAAGTTAGAATGTGTATTTTAGCTTCGTAAAAACAGTTATAATATACATTCTTACAAATCTAGATCAACACATCCAAAGTGTATTTGAAGTTTATTTTTTTTTTAGCAAAACCTATAAAATATTCTTATGATTATAATGATTTTTTCATATTTTTTTGAGCTTTGTATCATTTTTAATAATTGTTTCTATTATTATGAGGGTATTTATGTCAAAAACTGACTAATTATTGTGAAGGTATAAAGGGACAAAAACATTTCTATTCTGGCCTATTTTTCCAATTTCCCCTAAAAAGTATTATACAAAAACTGGTAAATAAATAAAAAAAATCTTTGTACTAATAACTCCAAAGGGACACGTCAGCATCTCCGTCAAAGTCATAGTTATGTCCGAAATGTACGGACGGTGGCGGCAAAAGCATCCCTTCCGCCATACTAGCCATCAAGTTTGGCATCCCAAACATGGAGTACTCATCGTCCATATAAAACCCTTCGCTGCTCTCCTCCGTAAAAACAGCCTCCACGATCGTCTCCTCCATGTCCAGGCCATGATCCGTCGTCGTATCGTTTATCTGAGCCTGAAAAGCCACCGCGGCTTCAGCAGCCGCCTTCTGAATCTCCTTGGGGCATGTCGTCTCCGGGATACGTAGCCGCCAAGCCGAGTCGGCGAAATTGAGGCAGGCGGATTTGCCACGGAGGGCTAAGGCGGCGACGTCGTGAGCACGAGCTGCGATCTCGGCGGTTAAGAAAGTTCCGAGCCAAATCCTAGATTTCTTGTTTGGCTCTCGAACTTCACACACCCACTTACCTGAGTTTCTCCGGCGAACACCTCTGTAAATTGGGTGACGTGTCTCCCGAAACTTCTTCCGACCGGCTGGTTTCTTCGGACAGCTAGCGGCAAGCGTCGGACAATACTCTCCGGTTAATGTAACCGGAGATTCGTACTCGGAGCCCAACATTTCAGAAAAGGAAGAGAATGAAGTCATTGTTGAGTAAAGAAAAAATAAAATAAAACTGGATAAGGTTGAGTAACTAAAAAAGATCTCAATTCCGTTGAGTTGATAAATGTTTAAATTATCTCTCAGGTGGATTCTAAAGTTTGTAGTTCGATAAAAAGTTTGGAGTGAGAGTTGGTGTTTATATTGGCCTTTGGAGTTTGGAACTAGAGGCGAACACGGAGTTTCTGGTTCCTGGAATGACAAGTGGACATGAGACAGCTAAGCGATCCCACGGTTTGTGTATGCGCTGTTTTTATTCACTAGTTATCTGACATGTGTACTATTGTCCCCACATGTAATGACTTTTGACTCTTCACTCGTTATTATAAATTTATTAGTTTTAAAACTTTGGGTAAGTGTGTGGCTGTGTTTGTGCTGTGTAGGACAACCGGTATGTAACTATTAACTTCCATGAATAAAAAAGGATGGGGATTTTTTGTCAACCATCTAGAAAATAATGGACATAAACGATATGCAATGAAGATATTTTTTGTGCTCTCTTTTTGTTTTTTTCCTTGATATTTTAAGTGCTCCCTCCCTGATTTTTTTTCCAACAATCTCCATGATTATTTTTTCAACAATCTCCATGATTTTTTTTTTCATTGATATTGAATATGTCTTTTTTTTTTCTTGACACATTACAACTATGCCTAGAGTATAACTTCTCATATAACTATTTCTACTTCGAGTTAAGATTGTAATTTGTTTATTTTGTGTAAATAGTATGGACTTGACAAACGTAAATGTTGATTTACAAAGCATTATACTGCTGTTCATACCTACATCATTTTACGCAAAACACATGAATTAGAAGAATCTTAACAACGTAATGGTGACCTGGTAGTTAAATATTATACTGATATTTTGAATATTTGTTCATCCATACATGTTAATTTTTCATATCATGATAAATTTATGAAAATAAAAACCAACAGTGTTTTGAGAACAAAATATTAGATTCAAAAAAAATATTACAGAAATCATTAACTAGCTAAAGAGGTAAATTTAATCCTCCTAAATGCTGACTTTTTGCTAACAATTCCTAGTTTTTGTTGTTATTGTGAGAAGCACGAACTTAGTTGTGTTTACTATCCGAAATACATACAAATTTCAGTAGCTATATAAACAAAAAAAAAACTACAAGTTCTTTGTGGCTAATAGCTACAAGTTAAGGGGCTAAGACTTTAGTTATTATAACCAACTATTCCTATAAGGTAACATTCCAACGATCATGGTTTCAAGTAGTATCCAACAACTTGTTATAATGATAACGCTCGTTGGAGTGTTATGATTACAGATTCTTTATTTTTTTTCTTTACTTCTTGTATAATGTATAGGTCTAATAAATGAAAGTTCAATTACAAAGCATCAAATAAAAGAAAATTTGTGTCTAACCAACATCATTCGTAGGCTAAGGAAAAACAAATATATATATAGAACAATTATGATAATCCAAACATATGTGACATAACATCCACAAATCAGTCGAAGGATATATATTCTATATGGTGAAAGAGCGGAACCTTACTTGAAATCAAATTAGCACGGTTAGGAAGACAAAATATTATTGTTCTTTCGTCACATGCAATAGATTTTCAACATATTCATATAGCATTTGATCAACAGTTTTCCACAAGGCCACAAGGCAATAGCCATTTGAAATCAATCCAATGACGTTATTTCAAATCAATGCAACTTCTAACTTCTAATTAAGTGATAGAAGATTAACAGAAAGTGCTAAAAACAAATCTTTACACTTATATAATATTAATAGCTAATTAATTTAATTAAAATTTTGATTTTAAAAGATCAAATCATTCACTGAGTAGAAAACAAGTGATTCAATTGTATACTGAAAAAGACTTTTCTTTCCAAACATTTTCTATCGCTCTTTCTTTTATGTCTTCTCAAAGAAAAAAGAGATGGAATGAAATATCTCGTGAGAAGTTGCTCTTGTTCTAACTTCTAATCGACAGAAGATTAAAAAGGAGAACAAGAGCAGCTCCAACAGAAAAAAAAAATCATTCACACATTCACACAGAATAGAAAACAAGTGCCTTTTATTGTATATTAAAAAAAAAGATTGTCTTCTATCTATCTCTTTCTTTTTATGTCTTTTCAATGGAAAAAAGAATAGATGAAATATCTCGCTTGAAGCTGCCCTAGTTCTTTTTGTTTTCTCTTCTCAATATACAATATAAAATTACTTATTTTATATTCTTTTAATACTGATCTAATAAGTGATTAAGTACACAATTATGATTAGTTCTGAAATTCAAATAAATAAAAAATAGTATTCGATTGTGTTTCTCTTATCTCCAGTCAGATGCTTCTTAAAGTACTAAAGTTGTATAATATATATAGTTAGTCTAAGGTAAATTGAGAAATAACTGACCAGTGACCAACATCGAATGCAAGCATGTAAAAATGCTTAGTTTCGTCTGAACCAAAGGATTAAACCGATACAACAGCAAATTAAACATCACTCTCAATCTCAAACTATATCGATAAATATCTGAAATCAACAAAATAATATCTATGAAACACTTGTGGTGTAAACCTCAATCACGTGGGTTTGAGTTTTTAAAGCCAGACGTTCGATCAAACGTACAATAATTTCTAATTTCTATTCTTACTATAAATCCAAAAGGTAGTATCTCTCTTTAGAATATCTTCCTAAGTATGGACAATGAAAACAAGAACCAACTCAAAACAAAAACAGAAAGAAACTGAATAATCAATTTTACTGTAAATTAAACAGAAAACTGTGTCAAATTTTAAATACATCTAAACAATTTTTATTTTCAATATTTAAAATATTGAAAAACTGAAAGATTGTATCAAACCAAACAGAATATCAAATTCTTAGCATATCTTCATCAATATATATCTAGAAAAGTTTCTCCTTATTTAATCAATCAAACTAATTTGAAAAAGAAGAAAAGTGAGGAGAAATAAGAGAAATTTTATTTTGAGAGATTCATATGCAATGACACATTTTCTGTTAATGTAATTTTATTTGTAGAGTTAAACTCTATTAATTAATATCATATTGTGGGATATCTACGTAAGAACTTTTATAGTCTTCTACAAATGCTGATGTTATTATTCGCTAACAAAAACGTGTCTCCCAACTTAGCAAATCTCTCACCATACTATACTGACAATCGTCAGAGAAAAACAAGACACAATACGAGGGAAAAAGGAGTGGTAACGTGAAGAAAATGACAATAAAATTAGAATAATAATGGTATCTTGAGAGGAAAGTAAAGCTTGAAAATGACGGAACTCGACAGCGAGAGGGACCAGAAAAGGAAAGGTAGGGACAGTGCTTCTGCTGTTAGGCCACGGTAACCGGACCCATCTTTCTGTTTTTGGAATCGATCTCTTCTAACATTTTAATGATTGTTTCGGTTTTAAACTCTACTTTGGTCAATGTTATGTGTTATCATCACTAAACTAAATTACATTATACACTGTTGGAAAAATTATAATATTATAACTAGATTTTGACCCGCGCAACCGCGCGGGTGTTTGTTTTCGTTTATAGTTAGTTATATAAACATTTTGTTTTCACTTGTAAATTGGTATATATTATAGTAATCACATATTTACGATATGTATAGTAAATGTTTTTCAAACATAATAATATTATATAATAAGTATTTTAATCAAATAGATTGTTTTAAACTCTCTATTTTATATATATTTTTCAAATATGTGTTTGTTTCTTCTTTTATATTTTATTGTTTGTTAGATTAGTATTTCATTTTTAGATAAAGTAATATAAATAGAGTTTGATTAAATATTAATATACTTTAATTTGCAAAGATAATATAAACTTCAAAGAAATTTTTGCTAAAAACTAAACTTATAGCTTCATAAATTAATGTTATAAAAAAATTTATTAAAAAGGATTTTTTTAAACAATTTCTTTTTTTAAACAATATTATTTTGAAAATCTACATCAAAATAAATTTATCTAATATATATAGCGTGTAAATTTTGTTAGGGTACATAAATATTCCATATTACTAATCTGTGATTTTTGTTAATATATTGTGGATGCATTTAACTATTATTGACATATTTCCTTATAAATAATAGAAGATTTCTAAACTTATATTTGTTGACATATTTTGCATGAGTAAGTTGGAAAGTGTGGAGTAATTTACCAAAACCAAATTGTTAAGTGTATCTTTGTTATTATAGATATGATTTTGCATAAGATATAATAAGGATAAGATTATTAAAGAGTTAATATAACATAACTTTCTAGTAATAGTCCATTTTTAAATTAATCACACATGAAGTTAAGTCATGACTTCTGTTTTAATATATAAGATTGATTATATATTACTCTTATATATATAACATTAGACCTGCATATATTGGTATATATACAAACATGTAAATTGAATTAAGACTTGCAAACAGTAGTTAAAATCGATTGATATATTTATGAAATCCAGCACAACCTCCAAATGACAATACACGTATGTTATATAAAATATTTAAATAATTGAAATCTAATATATAAAGTTATAATTAACTCAATTAAAAATAAGTATATATTGGTCGAAATTAATGATTACTTTTACTTTATTCCCGAGTAATATTCCATCCAAAGTCATGAACTGAAATTATTATTATTTGTTTTTTTTTTGAAGTTTAATACGATTAACTGAATCAGATTTAAAGCTCAAATATCTCAAATATATGTCCAACTACGATTGTAAACTTTTATTTTATCTGATACATGCTCTATTTTTTTTTTCTTGTTATTGATTAAGACAGTTTAACTAACATTAGTTAGATATTTTGGAAAAAAAGAGTTTCAATATGTTCTCGAATCCCTTAATAATTATTTGTGAAGTGATTTTGATATGTGTCATTACCACATTCAATTTTATTAAAAACTAGTGGTATTTCGACGCTACCCGCCTGGTTCGTATGTTTTATTATTTAATGGAGTTCAAAATTGTTTATAATCCTGAAATTATCAGTGTGTGTATGTTCTTTTAAATGTTTCGTATGAAGTTGTTGAGATATGTTAAAATTAGATGGTCGATACGGATTTCTAGCAAACACAGATTGAGTTATTGTGTTTTGTAGTCGTTGGAAATTCTTTCTTTTTGTTGTTCATTAGGATATATAGTTGTTTTTACTAAATAGTAAATTAGTCACTTGTTCTAGGGGAGATTACATTATGCATTAAGGTACTATATCTTTAAAATATTTTAGTAGAAATGAGAGGAATATGTTTCTAAATTTCCAACGTTTGTCTTCAGTTGTTTATTGCTGATTTTTGAATTATAAATTTGTTATAATTTTCTAATTATAGTTTAATTTTAAGTCAATGAATGTGTACTTCTATAATTTTACTGTCGTCTGATTTTCGTTGTTGGATATGTCCAAGAGAAAATAATAGGCTATCGTGATATTTGAGTGTGTAGTGAAGAACACTAATATTATGTGCCAAAGAATAATAAGCATTTATATCATTTACATATTCTTTTGTTTGCTCAAGTTATGGCTGTTCTGTTAGTGGTTAGTGATAACAGTCTTAATTTTCTTTTTAATGTATGAGCAAATTTCATGTGAATTTTGAAATTTTGATTGTAGTCGATTTGAGATGACTGATGAATGAGTGATAGGACATGGAAATAACTCTATTTATTTGGGCTAAGTTTGGCTCATTGTCCATTTGAAGTTGGATGTTATATTTCATGTGAGTGTAGTTCACGCCGTTGTTATGTTATTGGTTTACTATATATGTTCTCATACCTTGATTTTCATATAACTATTTTTTTTGTTGCGAATCATTTTTTTTGAATATTAACGTGTTTTTTTTGTCACATCTGTTGTTATGTTTAGTGATTTTTGGTGTAATATTATAGGATATCCATTAAGGCTAAAACGGTTTCCTCTGAACGTTATGGATTTATTTTATTAAAGAAAAATACAAATAAAAATACCCCTAAAATTTATAATTGAATTACTAAATAATCCTAACTTTAAACATTTTTTTATTTTATTAACTTTAAACAATTTTGTATTTTATAATTATTACGTCATTTCTTACAATAACTATAATTAACAAAGAGTTAGGCATCACTAAAATAAAATCAACACTATATTTATTTTGTAGGTTTCAACAATATCACAATAAACATAGTACTCTAAAATTAAAATTAAAAATATTGTGGCTAAAATAGTGTTTTTATTATTTTTGTATATTTTAGTATAAATAATAGTCTAATGTAAATTCAATATTATAAATGTAAAATAGTACAAAATATATAGTAAATATTTAAATAGTATTAAAATTAGATATTTATATGAAATGATATGAAATAAAAGATTATTATAGTTAGGCCTAATGTAAAAATCAATTAAAATCCAAATAAAATAAATATAGTTACAATTAGGCTTAAAAATTCTTCAACAAATTATAGAATGACAAGTGTCAACTTTTGCCCCCAGAAAAAAAATCTACTTTATTAATAAAGATGATTACATAACATAATAGAAAATATGATATGACATAAGAAAAAATGTGACATGGACAATTCATTTAATTTTAATTTTTATTTTTGGTAAACTTTTTAAAATGTGATAATATCTCACATATCATCATTAAAATAAATATAACCCTAAATATTATAATAATAGAAACAAAACTGTTTTTACAAATTTGAAATATTATTTTGTCTATCTTCAAAAAATTTATACATTCTTTAATTTTTTTTTATAAATTTTTAATCAATACTATTTATTCCTTTTGCTATCTACAAATTTGAGAAATTTTCTTAAGTTATTTTTTGATAAAATTTTATTTTAGTATACCTTAACCTCAAAGAAATAAATGAAAATCTATTTAAGATCATAATTTTAAATATATATATATATATATATATATATATATATATATATATATATATTCTGAAAAAATATTTAAATAAATTAATTTTTAATTTTATAATTTAATTTTGATAAACTTTTGATAAAATTTTATTTTAATATACCTTAACCTCAAAGAAATAAATGAAAATATATTTAAGATCATAATTTTAAATATATATATATATATATTTTTCTGAAATAATATTTAAATAAATTAACTTGTTAATTTTATGTTTAGCTCAAAACTTGTATTAATATATTGATATAAAATAACATATCAAAAATGTTAAAAAAAATTCGTTATAAAACTATAGTTTATAGAAAAAAAATTATTTTGTACATGATGTTGGAAAACACAGTTTGTTCGATATAAAAATGTAACTAGATTTTGACTCTTCCTTTGAAAGGACAGATTTATTTTTGTTTGATTTTTTTTTGAATTTTTTTAAATATGTAATGAATCAGATATGAATTTATTAAAATATAATAAATAAATCAAATTACCAAAATCACAGAGAAATTACAAATCAACCAGACTTAAATTTTATAATGGAAAAAATATATTTTCAACATAATAATCTAATACATAAGAATTAAATTATTTTTTAATTATATATTCTCATTAATATAAATTTATTTTATCATATAATAAATTATATATGAAATTTTTAAAACATAAAAAATAAGGAAAATTATCTAAAATCGTGGAAAATTGATAACTAAACAATTTTAATTCTTAAACTAGATGTTTATATTAGGCTTTTTATGGAATGTTTAACAGATCGGCCCAGAGCTAAAACTTAGACCAGTTTTCTTTGAACTATTTTAGAAGCAGTTAAATTATATATACACACATATAAAATCTTTTAGTTCGAAATATAATTAGATAGCTCTTCCGAACTCCGTTATATCTCCTAACTACTCTGTTTCATCTCACCGAAAATATCCTGAGAGCTTTCAACTAAGTTCATTTTCATCATTTTCACAGGTAAATTGATGGACATAAATTGATCTTGGATCTCATCTGTTTTCTCTTTCGGTTTTTATGATCACAACTTTGCTTGCTAGTTGAATAGCTTCAAGAACCTATTTGTGTTCAAAGACTTATGCTTTACTTGCTTGTTCTCATGAGTTTTTTTCAGATCTGTTGCATGCTTATATGTACAAAGAAGTACACTGTGTTGAGTCTCATTTTTATGTTGTGACTGTGCAGTAAACATCAAGCCAGTCTCCTTCCGCAATGGCCATCCATGCCATGCCATCTTAATTGCATTTACATGCAATCTGCAGTGGAGAAGACATTCTGTTTTCATTCACATACCGTCCCGTCTGACTTCCACATCAGTTGTTCGTTGACATTTTAGACAACAAGCCTTGACTTAAAATCAACATAGTGTCGCTATGTGTACATCGCCTTGCCTTGTGGCCAAGCGCCATGGAGGACAGTGTTCATGTTTGCTAGAGGTTCCTAACATGGTTTTACTTTGCTCACTGTTCATGTATTCACATCTATGCTTTTGGCTATTTTGTTCAGGTTTTTCTTTCGTATACATGGATAATGAAAGGGATGCCGAAGATGCAATCCGAGGCCTTGACTGTATTGAATTTGGGCGCAAGAAACGCAGACTCCATGTTGAGTGGACAAAGGTAGGGGCACTGACCTCAGTGGCTATTTAGTTATAATGTTCGACATAAGTGCTGACATAGGGTGAACGTGGAGGTGATAGAAGATCTGGTGGTGGTTCAAGGAGATCTTCATCCAGCATCAGACCTTCCAAGACTCTGTTTGTGATTAACTTTGATGCTGAAAACACAAGGACAAAGGATCTAGAGAGACACTTTGAGCCATATGACAAATTGCAAACGTTAGAATCAGGAGAAACTTTGCGTTTGTTCGGGCTACAATGGTGCTAAGCCCTATGCAGAAGAGGTAGGATGGTGAAACTTTGTTCATATTAAAAAAAAATGAGACTTTAACTTATGAAACTTATAAATTGTTTCTTTGTTTGTGTGGGTTTCATTAGTAGCAGGTCTTGTTCGCCTCCAGCTGAGGAGTGATGAAAAAAAGGATCCAACCATCTCTATCAAAGTAGAATGTTGTAAAACTGTATTATAGTCAAACTCTATGTCCTCATGGTTTTATGTTTTTGTCTTTGGAAACACTCCAACCTCGGATCTCTTTCATTTGTCGGATTTGAAAAACTGTTTCTTGCGTGTTATGTGCTTATAATGGGCCATGTTACGGAATATTTCGTATTTTAATTATTGTCAAATCAGGAACACAAAAGATAACTAATTTCATTGTAGTCAAACACATTAGAATGAGTAAGAATACGACTATTCAGTCAGGTTTCCCTCCGAATTTGTTGACTGTGTACCTGCCGGGTATCTTCTGCAGCAGCCTATATATTCTTATTGACGGTTAAACCTATCACATTTTTAGTTTACTTTTCTTGGACCAGAGACAGTTGAAAAAGGGAAGAAGTCCTGTTAGTACGTAGGAAGGAACAATGTTCTCTTTAGGCTATTTGTCCATAGTTTTTTTTTAAATTGAATAATTATGCTGTTACAAATTATAAAATATATTATAAACGATTCATATCTCTTATCAAAAATCCATGTATTGGTTGTCAAAAAAAAAAAAAAAATCAAATCCATGTATTGTAAAACTATTAATGAATTTTGGTCAAATTCCTACACAAATTGTAGCTTTAAAGATATGCATGATTGATGGTTCTTGAACACATAAGGCATTCTGTATGGTTGTGGATGGACATGGAAAAATCACCCAGTGAAAATCTAATCTATGTGATCCAAAAACCAAAGAATAATTTTTTTTATCTTTTCATAAAGAGTTACGTTTTTTTAGTTATGAAATGCATATAACATTTTCGACGTACCAGTTTTTTTTATACCAATTGTAAGAATCGAACTTGAAACATGTTGATGTCTCAGTCCCGTCTCTTTACCTCTTGACCACAATCACCTGATCAACAATATCAAACTTTTCCACGGACTTAAATGAACTATCAAGATCGAAGAGTAAATTTCTTGATTTTGATATTGTGTTTTATCCTCCTCTAAAATTGTCATTTAGAAGAATTCAGTAATGTTTTCTAAACAACTAAAATTTGAGTAATAGAATAATAGTTTCAAATAAAAAAATAGAAAGAAAATTTGTTGGTCAAACCACTAAGATTAAAGAACATTCAACCATCAAAGCTTTTTAATGGGGGATTATGTTAGCCAAAATAATATTGTGACAAAAGGAACATACAACATCCTATATATATATATTTTATCTTTCTTTTGTCTTTTCTTTTTCTCTTTGGGCTTCTTCTTCTGTGTATGGCCGATATTAGTCGTCTCCTTTAATTTTTTTTTTCCTTCTCCTTCGCCGTAAAGTTTATAATATTTCTCTTAGTTTACTCTCTCTCTCAACTAGGTTTCTTCAAATTCCTAATTTTGGGATTGGTGCTACTCCAACTCTACTCTGATTAGAAGTTTCTGGGTTTCTGATTCGATTCCAAAGTTCCTTCCTTTTTCGGTAAGTTCACCCTTTTCTCAGATTTTTCTCGTTCAAACTACTTCAAAGTTTGCTCCTTTTTGCTAATTAGGGCTTCTAAAGTTTTAATCTTTTACTTCTTTATCGTTGATTCGATGAACAATTTGGCTTCTTGGTCGTTGATTTGGTTTTCTTTTCCTTCAGATTTTGCTCAGACTTTGAGATTCAGCTTAGTTTCTTGGATCCTAGACAGCTCTAAGCAGAAGTGTTTGGCTTAGGATCAGTTTGGGTTTCTTGTTTGGTTCTGAGAGGACTGTTTCAAAGTCTTGTCTGTGTCTTAGAACAAAGTAAAAGTCATTGACTGATGCTACTATTGGTTTAGAACCTCTAACTATGCAGAGGAATAATCTGCGTACCCCAACATCACCAATGTCCTTCTCCTCCTCCAATAACATTACAAGCCCATTGGTTCTAGATGGGTCTGCTTCAATGCACCACTTGTCTCACCAGCAGCAGCAGCAAACAGGACAAAGTTCAGTTCCTGTAATGCAGCACGTGTCTCACCAGCATCAGCAGCAAGCAGGACAAAGTTCAGTTCCAATGAGGGAAAACAACTATTCACATGTGGATAAGAAGCCAAAGTTAGAGGTTAAGCAAGAGGATATGATGCAGCAGCAACAGATATTACAGCAATATATTCAGCGTCAGGATCCAACGGGAAGGAATCCACAGTTGCAAGCTTTGCTTCACCAGCAGAGACTGAGGCAACAACAACAGCAGCAGCAGATTCTTCAATCCATGTCGCCGTCTCAGAGACTCCAACTTCAGCAACAGCAGCAGCAGTTGAGACAGCAACAAGGCGGGGGTCAACAGATTCCTCCTAGTGTGCGTCCTTTTGAAGCTGGCGTGTGTGCAAGGAAACTGATGATGTACTTGTATCATTTACAGCAACGACCTGCGGTAAGGCGGCTAACCTATGGACTTTTTTTTAGCAGTTTCATTCAAGTTTCTCCGCCTTTTACTGATAGTTTTCATACCTTTTTTTTGTAGGAAAATTGCATTACTTATTGGAGAAAGTTTGTGGCTGAGTACTTCTCACCTCGTGCAAAGCAAAGGTTGTGCTTGTCACAGTACGAAAGTGCTGGCCACCATGCGCTTGGCATGTTTCCACAAGCAGCTCCGGTCAGTGCCATAACCGAAACGATTTTGCTACTTAAATCGGTTTAAACCATTCTAAATAGGTTAAAACAAACTAAATCGGTCTTAAACTCTTAAATCAAGCAATAGTATTAGTTCAAATCCACAAAATTTTCTGATTCTTTTTTTTTTTGTATATCTAATTTTCATAATTCATCAAAATAATTTTATAATTATCCAAGATAAATATGTATAAAAACAAATCAGTTATTTGTTAATGACTATGCCCTATGTAGACCCCAAAGCTGCCTAGTCGTTATCATCAGTCTAACATCAGCATATTTGTAGTCTAATGCATGTTTACTCCACCTGAACTACTTCTGAATCTCATTTTCTTTGCAGGACATGTGGCAGTGTGATCTTTGTGGCACCAAGTCTGGAAAAGGATTTGGTAAGAGATTTATATGTGCCTTAATTACAGCACAATGAAGCAACTTCCATATGCTAAATGCTCCTCTTTTTTTTGACTAAATAGTAGCTAAACTTTCATTTTACTCGTGTCAAATCTGCAGAGGCAACTTTCGATATGCTTGCAAGACTAAATGAAATCAAATTTGCTAGTGGCATCATTGATGAAGTCATGTATCTGGACCTCCCACGAGAAAACAGATTTTCCAATGGACTGATGATGTTAGAATATAGAAAAGCAGTTCAGGAAACAGTACATGAGCAGTTTCGTGTTGTACGTGAGGGCCATCTTCGCATCATATTCTCTCAAGATTTAAAGGTATCCAAACTTTTGTTGTTATGCCTATTAGTGAAGAAAAAAAAAGCAATAACCAGTGTGCTAGTGCCTAGCTAATCTTTGACTTTGCTTCTTTCCAGATACTTTCTTGGGAGTTTTGTGCTCGGCGTCATGAAGAGCTTCTTCTCCGCAGACTAATTGCTCCACAGGTCCTATTCTGATGACATGGCCTATATATTATGAGCTTAAGACTTTACATAAAACTTTTGTGGTCAACTTGTTAATTTGAGGGTGTAATATTATTTATTTGCTTAGATATGAAAACAAAGTATATAATACTTGGAAAGTGTATTGAAAACTTATTGGTCATGCAGGTGAACCAGTTGCTTCAGGTTGCACTGAAATGTCAGAGCACAATCTCGGAGAGTGGGTCAGAGGGAGTTTCTAAGCAGGATTTACAGTCAAACAGTAACTTGTAAGCTGATCCATAACATTTGATTTACCTTTGATGCATACTATTCTTTTTATAGTTCATGTTCTAGTAATATATCATTGTTTGGTGTTAATTTGTGTGTCAGGGTCTTGGGAGCAGGACGGCAGCTGGCAAAGTTCATGGAATTACAGTCTCTGAATGATCTTGGCTATCCAAAAAGATATATCAGAACTCTACAGGTAATCGTTAATTTCCTCTCCTAGCTGTTAGTTTTATAGCTCAAGTCTTCTAATATTGAGCCATCACCAGATATCTGAAGTTGTAAAGAGCATGAAGGATCTGATGAACTTCACCGGCGAGCACAAAATTGGCCCTATTGGTAAGTCTAACAACATTCTTCTTGACCTGAAACAAGGTTGCCACTCTGGTGTGAGCTGCACTTGATTGATACTTATTGTTGTAGCTCTCCTTTTGAGATGGTTCTGTTTGATTATTTGAGTTTCTGACTGAATGTACTCGTTATGCAGAGGGGTTGAAACGGCTTTTTGAACAGACAACGACAATGAGGCGACAGAAAATGCAAGAGATGGAGCAGTTAGGTAATAGTGGAGCTATTATGAATGGGTCATCATCTCAAGCTCAGATGGCGTTGACTCCAGGAACGATGAACGGCCTAACTGGGAACAACAACAACAACAACAACAACAATCACCATCAAGTTGTTGGTCGTGGAGCTATGAATGGCTCAGCTCAAGCCGCAGCAGCTTTGACCAACTACCAAAGCATGCTTATGAGGCAAAATGCTATGAATAACCCAAACTCAAGTCAGAGCCAGAGTCCATCTTCTTCGTCTCATCAGATGCAGAACTTAGCCACAGGTGGATTCCCCAGCTCTCCCCAGATGCAAAACCAGCAGCGCACCATGAACGGTGCTCCCAACACGCTTCAACGGAATCCTCCTCCTCATCATTTGGAACCTCCACATGCACATGGTAACAGTCAGGAGCAGCAGATGCTTCACCAGATGTTGCAGGGGATGTCTCAAAACGGAGCAAATATGCAACAACAACAACAACCATTTTCAGGTCAAAATGGTGGCAACAGTAATGCAGAGAGAAACCCAACTGCCTCTACTTCAAACATCTCTGGAGGAGGCCGAGTTCCAAGCCGCAACAACAGTTTCAAATCAGCTTCAAACAGCAACCTTCATTTATCAGATGATAATATACCTATTACAGAACTACCTCATGATTTCTCAGCAGACGACTTCTTCAACAACAACGATATTTATGGCAGCTTGTAAGATCTCAACGCAACAAAAGCATTGTTACTTTGACATAACACAATGAAGAAGGCTTTAGGCTTTAATTTGCCGCATTTAAGGTTGGTTGGGTCTTTGTACAGAGAGATATGAGTGCAGTGAAGGGAACTGGTATCTGTTGTAACCTATATAGGCACTTTAGCATCTTTTTTCCCATCCTTTTTAGTGATAGTATAATGAGATCTTAGGTTATAATCTCTGCAAACATTTTAATGATATGTTACTCTTTTCTATGATTTTTTTTTTTGGCTTTGATAACAATCTGTTCATACAAAAGATTGGCAAGTTTACTCATACTTAACGGGTTGCCTCTTATTTAAATTCGTCATCAAGCACTTTGTCTGTTATATTAGTTTTCTTGTTCTGACAAAGATATGTATCCCATCATGCATATTCTGACCCTTTTGACTGATGAATATACAACTGTTGTAGTGTCACTAGAAGGGGAAAAATGAAGATACTAAAGTGCCTATAGCCTCATATCACTTTGGTTTCTATACAAAGAACAACAAAACCAACCTGTATGAGAAGAATTAAGCCTAAAACCCAACTTTCACTTTTTGTTACGTTAAAGTAGAAACGCCTCTGTTCTGTTCTACAAGCTACCCTATATATCACTGGTCGGTGGAGAAGTTGTCTTCTGAGAAACCGTCACGTACTTCTGTGGCATCTTCTGAGAAATGAGGATTATTGTTGTTGCGGCTTGGAACTTGGACTCCTCCTGAGATGTTGGAGGTATAGCCAGTTGGGTTCCTCTCTGCATTACTATTGCTACCATTCTGACCTAAAAAGGCTTGTTGCTGTTGCACACTTGGGTTTCCATACATCTCCTCAAACATCTGGTCAAGCACCTGCTGCGCCTGATAGTTACCCTGTGAATGTGGAGGTTGCAAATGATGAGGATGATTCTGCTGAAGCGTGTTGGGAGTGCCATACATGGACCGATGCTGCATCTGGGGGGAGCTACCTGTTGCTAAGTTCTGCCACTGTTGAGACAAATATGGACTTGGACTCTCACTCGTGAACACCTCTAGTTTTCCCGTCTTTAAGTATGTGTTATTAATATCTTCTAGCCACATAAGCAAGCTTTGGTCGTTGGTCAGAGCAGCAGCTGCTTGAGGAGCTGAGCCATTCACAGCTCCACGACCAGACATTTGATGGGGGTAGTTGTTGTTTCCAGGATTGAACGCCATCTGAGCTTGAGGCGACCTATTCATAGCTCTACTATTCTCTAACTCCTGCATCATCTCTTGCATTGTCTGTCTCTGGAGCCTCTTTGTCGCTGTCTGTTCCGAGAGCCATTTTCGCCCCTCTATGTAAATGCATCAAAACATTTATACATTCAGTCAGAAACTCAATCACCGGATCAAACAGAACATTCTCAGCAGTAAGGATCTTGTAGATTGGAATTTTAGACTTACCGATAGGGCCGATTTTGTGCTTATATGTGAAATCCATCAGATCTTTCATGCTCTTGACAACTTCATATGTCTGCCAACTCGCAATGGCCTTACTATTACGTTTCAGATACAAAACCAACATCTAGGAAAAAAAACTTAACGAGTACTACCTGTAGAGCTCTGACATATTTTTTCGGATAGCCAAGATGAGTCAGAGACTCTAATCCCATGGAATTTTCCAGCTGCTTTCCTGCTCCCAAGACCCTGACACACAAATTAGCACCCAGCAATGACATATAGCACTAAAAATAGACAAAAATATTGAATGTATGAAAGGCAAATCAAATGGACACATGGATCAACTAACATGTTACTGTTTGTTTGTAAATCCTGCTTGGAAACTCCCTCTGGTCCACTCTCCGAGATTGTGCTCTGGCATTTTTGTGCAACCTGAAGCAACTGGTTCACCTGCATGCATGACCGGTAATAAATGGCTAAACCAATGTTCAAAAGTAAAGTTACAGACATTGTAAAGACATGTCTAAGCCTCATATTCATAGGGAAACCAGAAAAATAACCATATAAGAAGATATGTAAGTCTTAAATCTCCTAATAATTAACGGATAAGATCATGTAATCAGAACAGGACCTGCGGAGCAATAAGTCTGCGGACAAGAAGCTCTTCATGACGCCGAGCACAAAACTCCCAACCCAGTATCTAGAAAGAACCAAAAGTCACGAAGCATTAGTACATTGGTGAAACAGAAAACTTGGAAAAAAGAGAATTTCTCTAGATACCTTAAAATCTTGAGAGAATGTGACACGAAGATGTCCCTCACGAACAACACGACACTGCTCGTATACAGTTGTCTGAACAGCTTTCCTATATTCTAACACCATCATTCCATTGGAAAATATGTATTCATGTGGATCGTTCAGATATAAGAGCTCATCAATGATGCCGCCACTAGCAAATTTGGTTTCAAATAGTCTGGCAAGCACATCATAAGTCGCCTCTACAGTTTCAAAAAACAATTAACAGTTTAGAAAAAAAAGAAGAGCATTTAGCATATGGAAGTTGCTTAACTCTCTTACCAACTCCTTTTCCAGACTTGGTGCCGCAGAGAGTACACTTCCATATACCCTACCAAAAAAAAAACAAGAAGATAATGGACTTAATAAAACGAAATTCAGAAAGAAGTAACAAAAAAATAAGCTGATGAAGACTATAACACACGGGGGTAAGAAGAAACTGACCTGTGGAAGCGTGCCAAGCATGTTTCCAGCACCTTTGTACTGAGAAAAGCACAACCTTTGCTTTGCACGAGGTGAGAAGTATTCTGCCACGAACTTCCTCCAAAAGGTAATGCAATTATCCTATCAAAAACGTATCAGACCATTAGTAGATGTGATGATATTGCTAAAAAAAGTCACAGGTTTAGTTATTATTAGCTTACAGCAGGTCGTTGCGTTATGTGATACAAGAACATCATCAGTTTCGGAGAACAAACGCTAGCTTCATAAGTACGCACATTACGAGGGATCTGTTGCTGTAGTAGTCGCCGTCTCAGCTGCAGTTGCTGATGAGGTTGAGGAAGAGGGGGTCTCTGAGAGGATGACATGGATTGAAGAAACTGTCTCTGTTGCCTCGTCCAAGCTTGCATCTGCGGATCTTGTTCCGTGGGTTCCTGATGCTTGTTGTACTGCTGCAGCATGTTGTCTTGCTCAGCTTCTAACCTGCTCTTTTTATCCACATGGTAATAATTGTTTTCCTTCATCGTAACTGAACTCTGTGTCCTGAAGCAGACCCACCAAATGTTAACGTTATTCAAGGAGGAGCCACACATAACACAAAGTTTGATACCAAATGTGAGCCAATAACAAAGCCATATGGATCCTAAAACATACTTGTAATCAGTAATCACTGATCAAGAAACGGGGTAGACCTAAAGACGAAGTAAAAGGAGCAAACTTGAGGTAGCTTCATAAGCATTAAGCATCAACGAACATCTCAAAAGCATTATGATCACTAAAGCACACTTCTAATCAGTAATCAAGAAACCAAAAAAACAGAATCTAAGGAACACTTCTAATCATGTAATCACCGATCAAGAAACCAAAATAGTTCCTCTATGCAACAAAGACTAACATTTCGAAGCAAAAGAAGCAAACTTTGAAGTAGCTTCATCATAAGCATCAACGAACATCTCAAAAGGAATGGTTATGAACTAACCGAAAAGGAACAAACTTTCGAATCGAATCAGCGACTTTGATCAAAACCCAGAAATTTTCTTTCGATCAAGCAGAGACTCCGAGTCGCACCAATAATCCCAGAATCAAGAAAGTCCCAAGTTCGCACCTTTTTTTTTTCAAACTTGATTTATTTATTTGATTAATA
>CAKOAT010622932.1:57909-104453 GCA_932364175.1 Eruca vesicaria subsp. sativa
GCTGTAACAACCAAAAACAAACGAGTAGATGCACCCTAGCTGTCACTTCTACTCGCCCGAGTAAATGCGCCCTAAAAGAGCCACTTTTGCTCGGGTAAACCGAACTACGAATGGCTTGATCCTCTTTCGAGGTACGTAGGCAACCCTAATCAGGCGCAGCCGTAACAACACCAAAGTCCAAACTTTGTAATGACCAAACACGGTCTAGGCGATATCCACATTCCCGTCTGCAGACGAGAACACAGGTACTCGCACCCACAAATCAGCCATGTCCTGATCAGACACTTGGTTGAGGGACCAAAAGTCGCATCCCAACAGGATCGACATGAGAAGGAAGTCAGGACCGCTATCCGACTAAAACGAGTAAATGTTTTGGCCGACTAAACTCGTTAGGTCACCGACTAGCCGGTCCGGTACCTTTCTTTTAGGCACGAATATGCGTAAACGGTGATGAGATTGGGATAAACTCTCAAACACTTAACCATATTTTATAGAAAAACATTGGATTGAGGCACGCTCAGAAGGCGGCAAACCGAGTTAAGATCTTACAACAAAAGATCCAGCAGGACCTTAACAAAAAGATAACAGAAAATTCCTAACGTAAATAATAATACAACAACAAGAGACGATCAAGCGTCTCCCTTGGAGCCGGAAGGATCACCAACGTTGGTAGCAGCCAACTCCGGTCCCGACCCCTTCACAATTTCGCCGTCTTCAACGATAGTAGGATTTTCCACAAGGACAGTCGCAGACGCCGGCTCGTCCCCATCAACTCTCTCGGGTAACTTCTCATGCTCGACCGGAGTCTCCCCTTGATCACCAAACGCCTCTCCAGCTCCGTCATCACCTTCCTTTTGAGATGGAACCATATCAGTTGGAGTCTCCCGCGACCTGCCGGTAGATTCATTTCCAAGAGCTTCGCCTGACGTCCGGAGCTGCGAGGCTGTCTCCGATCTAACCAAATCATCATTTGACCCATACGGATCGAGTGTAGCCGCGAACTCTTCGTTCACGAACCGAGAAGGAAGAACCAACGGAGACAAAGTGAGATCAGCATCGGATAGAGGAGGTACGTTCAATTTGGCAACGTTGGCTTCATGCTCCTTTTCTTGACCGCCGAAGACGTCAATCAGCTCCTGCGTGATACCAACCCTTTCCTCCTGGATCATCTCAAGACATTTCCTTGTCCCAGAAGCCTGATCGAACAAGCTTTGTTCCCGGTCAACGAGGTTACGGCGATCAAGGTAAACCCGAACACGATCAAGACAACGGTTAGCTTTCTCAATCATAGCCGCTTCAACACGCGCCCTTTCACGCGTAACCTCCTGGCTCCGCGAGTCCCTCAGACGCTGCCTTTCACTGATCAGCTTTTGCGTCACGGCATCCCTTTCAGCTTGAAGCTCCGCCTTCTCCTGTTCCAATGCGGCATTGGCCTTCTCAAGACTCGCTTTCTCCCGCGTGAGCAATTTTTTCGCAGCACGATCAGCCTTCAATATCTTCTCGAATCCGACAAACTTCTCACGAAGGATCTCCTTCTCACTCCTGTAGTCGGCCTTGATCTGTTCGATGACGCCGAGTCTCTTGCGAGCAAGTTGCTCAGAGTTCCCAAGAAGAACCATCGTCTGCTTTAAAGTCCTATCGTATTTCTCGACGAGGACGTTCATGCTCCCATCAGCCTAAAAGTAAACATATGTTGCGGGATCAGCGTGAGTAAAGATAAAACCGTAATCATCAGCACTTTAATCAAAGCACATACCCGTCGGTTCGCCAGTGCTGCTTCTGTATAATCGTCCTTAAAGAAAAGATCTTTCACTTGAGGCATCTCGATCGGCCCACCTCGGATTTGTCGAGTAAGATCCGCGCACCTATCCGGATTGTGTACCAATGGAGTCTTTTCATCGTATGAGAAGTTCACACGGTCCGCAAATTCAACAAATGGTCTCTTACCGAGCGAACCTTCGGATTGGCTCCTTCTCTCCAGAATATCGGTTCGAGAGGGATCTACAGGTCGACTACGCGCCTCAATCTCATCACTGACGTTCGATGCTCCCGTAGTACCGTCGACAACCTTCTTCTTCTTTTTCTTCCGCGGACTTTCTCCCGGACCTCTTTCTTCAGGGTCGTTCCCGGAGGGACCGCCATCGATGGAAGTTTCACGGGACCTCTTTCCCTTCTCCTTCTCCCCGACATCTGAACCGCCTGCGTGCTCTTCGAGAGGAGTACCCTCTGTCGATGACGGTACTTTCTTCGTTACTTGACTCTTCCGTTTTTTCTTCTTCTTCGCTTCGGGAGCCGGCGGATCGATGCCAGTAGACTGATCAGTCGGGTTTGGGTCGAGTGGCTGAGAAACCTCAGCGTCCTTACCCCCGTCCGTTGCGACATTAGGAGTCGCCTTCTTCAGCATCTGGAGTTTCCCTTTAAGCAGAGCGCTCAAATCTGGTCTTCCCGACATCTTTCTCGCTTGGGTGAGTAGTTTCTGTTGTTTCCGGGTAAACAAGGACAAACGAGACTTGCGCGCCGAGACTATCAGAGGCTGTCTTGATTCCCAATCAACTGCGAAAGCAAAATTGTTAGTCTGTCAGCCGGAACCTAAAGTCGAATAAAAAAAAAAATGTCTTTACCTCTCTCTATGCGAGCCTGCTGTCGACGAATCCACTCGCGACTCAGATCCGGCCAGTTCAGATGGCTTTGAGTTGCAATGGCTTGTGCGATCTCGAAGAAATTTTCCGGATACGCGATCGTGTTCGGATGACGACCTGCAAAAGTAAAAGGCAAGGTCAGGAAACCGACGAACGTAACAAACAACACGGTGCGCGTTATCTACCAATTTCTTTGTTCCACAACACCGGGAAGTCGTCTTCAATAGCTTCCGCAAACGCAAACTTATCGGCTTTGACGTAAAAGTACGAGCGCTGCCAGTTCGGAGTCTTGCGGGGCTGACCGGTCAACACATTATAACTTGGGCGCATCTTAACGGAGAACAAACCTCCCCTCTCCGCCTTCGTAGAAGTCAGCTCCTCGAACACTCTCACGCTCATGGGAACATCTATCTCCGCAGCCATCACCATCAACATAACAGCATTCCGAATCGAGCCTATCTTCAGCTGGCTGATTGCTACTCCCCGCCTCCTCGCGTATGCCGAGATCAAACGCGGAATTGGAAACCAAAGCTTCGAGTCATCCTCGAAGTAAGACTCATAGAGACATTGGAAGCCAACTGGAGGCGACCAAGGCCTCTGCTCTTGGGTAGGAATCGCGTAGGTCACTCCGGCTCCTCTGCAAGATTGCAGAATACTTCTTACAGTTGAGTGATTCGATCGAGTTCCGAAGACGTTCTCCCAACGTTGACCTTCTGCCCAAGGATCCCGCGCCGACTCCGAAGGGAGAGCATTTAGCTCCTCGAAGGTGCCATCGAGATGAAGAATAGACGGCTTGCATTCGATCAGATCGAATCTAACGATTCGATGCCTTAGCCAAAGAGTTCGAGGGCTCTGATCCGGCGACGCCGTGTCCTCACCGCCCTCATCGGAGCTCGAACTTTCGGCATCCTCCTGATCGGACTCGTTACCCGCGCGACTAGAATCTCCCTCATCACTCTCTTTTTCGCCGGCTAAATCGTCCTCCTCCCGCTCAGACGCGCTACCCGCGCGACTAGAATCCCCTTCTTCATCGGCTGAATCATTCTCCTCACTCGCCAAATCCGTTGCCGAGTCTCGGCGCAGCTCGAGCCTCTCCCTATGCAAGGCATCGCGATGAATCAAACTGAAGTCTTCTATCGGACTTCCGTTCGCCGTAACATCATTGACCTGATCAGTGGCGCAGGCGATCCCTTTGCCCTTTTCCTCACGCGATAACCGTCCCGACGAAGCCATAACCCGAAGCAGAATACTTAGAGAGAGAAAGTTAAAAGTAGAGAGAAGGGAGAGAAGAAAGTACCTGAGTTTGCAGAGAAGAATAATGAAAGAGGGAGAGAATCTACCTATTTATAGCAAAGTTCTGAGGCACAATTCTCTAAACGCAATTAATGCAGTTAAACGGGCCTAAATAAGCCCATTAACCGCAGAAACCCAATAGATCATTCGAGATCTACTAAACTTTAACCTAATCCAGTTTGGTTAAGCCCTTAAAACCGATTTACTCCAACCGAGATTAAACCGGAGCTAAACCGAGCAGCGACTGAGATTGAACCAGAAAGCGGTTAAGAACCGAACGAGCATCTACTCAAGCTAAGTGTTACTCCACGAGTAATGACTCAATAAATTGCTACACATGTTGAGACGCGATGCCTTTGCGAGCCAATAGAAGACGCACTAATCGCGAGACTAGATGCGCTCAAGGCGTCGCCTAAACATGCCCTTACAGGTATCGTCTCAACCATGCTACTAAATAAGCTCCAGATGACGCATTTACGCGACAGTGGAGGACGTTCTAGTCGCGAGACTAGACATGCTCGAGGCGTCGCCTAAGTATGCCCATGTCCGACTTTCTAGTCGTGAGACTAAACACATCCGAGGTGTCGCCAAAGTGTGCTCGTGATTGACGTTCTAGCCGCGAGACTAGACATGCTCGAGCTATCGCCTAAGTATGCTCGTGTTCGACGTTTCTAGTCGCGAGACTAAACACGTCCGAGGTGTCGCCAAAGTGTGCTCGTGATCGACGTTCCAGCCGCGAGACTAGACGCGCTCGAAGTGTCGCCTAAACGAGCTTATGATCAACGTCTTAGTCGCGCGACTAGGTATGCCCGAGGTGTCGCCTAAACGTGTTTGTGACCGCGCGGCTAGACATGCTCGAGGTGTCGCCTAAACGAGCTTATGATCAACGTCCTAGTCGCACGACTAGACATGCCCGAGGTGTCGCCTAAACGTGTTTGTGACCGTGCGGCTAGACACGCCCGAGGTGTCGCTTAAACGTGCTCATGGCCGACGATCTAGCCGCAAGACTAGACATGCCCGCCGTGTCGCCTAAGCGTGCAACCATGCTAGATTCCCCATTTGATCAAACCTGACCACAAATTCACTTAGAGTCCTATGAACTCATAAGTGAACTGGGGGGACTTATTGTAGGAGATGGGTTGTACCCCTCCGCAAGGCCCATCAAATGGGGGAAACTTAGCCCAACACGGTAACGTACTCGGCCCACCAGGTAATATCAAAACGACTCGGCATGAGACGCGTTTAGTAGCGCGACTAAGAGAGTCGGTTGAAGCGCGACTTACCCGGACTACTAAACGGGCCTAATGAGAATCAAGCCCAACAAGGCTTGATTGAACTAGGGCGAACGCGAAGACAGGGTCTATAAAAGGAGAGAGGCAGCAAAGGGAAGGGGGATCCGGAATTGAACATACTCACTTGACGGCTAGATCTAGGGTTTTCTAGTGATTAGGTGGTTAGGTCTAGGGTTTACTCACCCTCTCGTTTAGTCACCTCCCTGTTTAGTCACCTTCCCATTTACTCACCATCTTGTACTTCCGGCTAGTCCGTCGATTTACTCTCTTCTTTGTAACTCTTTGCTCAGATCTAATAAAACGTCTTTGTTCGCCCTCATCTCTCTCTTTATATTGTTTCAAACCATTTTCACCTCAAACAGCCTTCTTGCTCATCTTCTACTCTGGTCTTCTTATCCACATGATAATTATTGTTTCCCCTCATCGAAACTGAACCTTTCTGCTACTGTTGAATCAGACCCATCAAGAATTCAATGTTAATAATGTTATTCACAAAGCTTAAACAACAGAATCTGAGCCAATCACAAAAAGCCAAAATGGATCCTAAAACACATTTCTAATCACTAATAACCGATCAAGAAGACGTAAAGACTAAAACTTCAATAACATTTCGAAGCAAAAGGAGCAAACTTGAAGGAACATCTCAAAAGGAATGGTATGAACTTTACCGAAAAGGAACAAACTTTCGAATCGAATCAGCGACTCTAATCAAAACCCAGAAACTTTCTTTCGATCAAGTAGAGACTCGAGTCGCACCAACAATCCAGAATCAAGAAACTCCCAAGTTCGCACCTTTTTTCAAATCTTTGATTTTTTTTTTTAATTTGATTAATTAATATTTGAACCGGAAATAACCAATTTGAATCACCGACCTCGTGTATCAAAAACGATATTTGACACGTGCTGCTCTGATATTTGTTATCACTAGATCTTCTGTGGAGCCCGTTTGACACGTAGTATTATTAAAATCACTAGAGATTTTCCCGGGCTATGCCCGGGTTATTTGACAATTATCTTTATAATTGATATATAATGCAAATATGCATTATGGCTATGTTATATAAAATATAAATTATATATCAGACATGTAATGATTAAAACTCAAAAAATCTTATCTTTTAATATCTAAGAATATATATGGGATGTTGAGCAAAAACGTGAGATTAATAGAGTTAAAAGCTATAGTTATGGTCCTAGTATTCTTTTATCTTACATGTTTGTGTAATGTTATTTATCTGAAATTAGAAGAGCAAAGCAGCGATGAAAATCCTCACAGAGGAGAAACTTGAGCAGTAGAAGAAAAAGGATGTCAAGGTTTGCCTTTTTTGTTCTTTTCTAATGGTTTGAAACTTAGAATCAGCATGGTTATGTTGTTCTACCAAATTGTTTTGATCCAAGTTTTTGTGAGATTTTTTCCGGAAATCAAATATGAAGATCTTGAAGATTTTTATCAGATAGGCGTTTTGGATCCATGGGAAAGCAGCGTGTAGGTAGAGTCGCTTCTTCCTTTTCACTTGCCATAAAATATAATGATGTTACACCAGATCCCAAAATCCAAAGAGGAGGAAGATGATGTCTCTTATTGCCCATTTTGTCATTTAAAAATTTACTTCTAATAAGAACCACTTTTGTTATGAAAGTTGGGAATTCTTTATGCAGTTTTAATTTGTGTTTTTATTTAGGTTCCATTTAACGCAGTAGTAAGCATTAAAGAATTTGATTACCATTTCAGAATACTTACGTTGATAATTTAATAAGCTAAATTTATCTTTCAATTTGTAGGAAATAATATAAAATGTATACTTTTCTCTTTTTATTGGCGAAAATAATAAAATGAAAATAGTTTTTTAATTAGAGTAAAGTTTACTCTTATCGGATACATGATAGTCACACTCATATAAGAGAGGATTACAGTTAAACCCCTAATTGGGTATCTGAAAAAAAAAATTAATAGTATTTAATAATTTTGGTCCAAATAATTAGATTTCTTTTATATTTCTAAAATATGTGCAATAGAAAGAAAAAAACACTTCGTATTTAAGTATTAGATATGGTTCTCTGCAGCAAACCGATTTTTACTTTCTCTTTCATATTTTAATTTTTAAAATATATGTACATTTTCATATTTTAATTTTTTTATATATTTTGTTAGAGCTTCTGGTTGGAACAGCTCCAATAAGAAAGGTTGGAGTATCTGATTTTATCCTTGGTCTTATCCTTAAGATAATCTATCTTATTAAAAGAGAAGTACTAATATATATTTACCTTTTTACTGAAAATTTATTTAAATCTCGATGCCGCTGAAGCAATAACTCTGTTATCTTTATGTTTTTCTTGTCTTTACAAAATAAAAATGCATAACAATTTCAGTTTCTTTTATAACTAATATATATCATCATCCATTAAATTTTTGTAAGCTAAACATACATTATTAATACTCAATATTTCGACCATTACAACTTTATTAAAATAGATGTCTTTTGATACAATAAATTTTTTTTCCAAATTTTAATTATTTATATATTTGCTGACTCCAAACTGTTATTTTCCTAATAGAACATTTGATTTCAAAATTAACCTAAGTAACTTTTCTTCTTCATTTATATTTATTTATCGGTACTAACAAAACTGTTTATCAAATTTATTATTATTGTATATATTTTATTGTATTAAGTTCTATATTTACTATACAAACATTGTTGTAAAAGAAAATACTATACAAACATTTCGGTTATCCTAATCATAAGTAAAAATTCTATTTAAGAAACACACACCTCTGCATATTCTTTGAAATCATAACAAACGATTCTCATTAGTAAAAAAAAGTTGTTATTTATTTAAAATCATAAATACCAGTAGAATCAATTTCATTCACAAAAAAATATACGCAATATTCCATATAGTAAAATTGGACATAATCATTTGTTACTTATATCATAATATTTCCATATATTGGTGACTAAACTAATTTCTACAATAAGCTAAAAATAAATTATATTATATAAATGAAATCGTGTACGATTAAATAATACTTACTTCCTATAACTATGGGTAGATATTCGGATACATGTTCGGATCGGTTCAGATATATTCGGTTTTTTGATTTAAAGATTTCAGTCTCATTTAGGTATATATAAATTTTGGCCCGAGTTCGGTGGATAACCTGTTTAAATTATTTTAGAAATTTGAAATTTATTTATACTTCACATTTCTCAAAAATCTAAAACATAAAATATTATATAACATATAAATTTGAATAATATATGCCAGAGTATTTGAACTTAATATAAAATTGGTTTGGTTTGAATATTGAGATTGAGAATTAATAAATATTTCAAATATGTTTTTAGTATTTTGAGTATTAGTTAGCTATTTTAAATATTTTAGTTTAGTAATGTATTTATTGGATGTAATCCAATAGACTTATATAAAAGTCCAGCATGCATTTATATGTAATTTATTTAGAATACGGATGGGTGTTATTGATTAATAAACATGATAAAATGATATAATTTAAACGTAAAACAATAATGAATTTACATAAACATAAAATAACTTGTAAAAGTCACATAAACCAATTTAGGTGTCTGTGTACTAAATTTAGAACATAATATCGTGTTCAAATTATATAGTTATATTTCATATTTATTAGTAAAAATAAAAATTAAACACTACATAAAATAATCATTCATATAATATATAAAACAAAAATTGTTTCTTTAATATATTATTGGTAGTATAGTTTCATATAAATAAAATTCAACTGAAATTGAATACAATAAATTTATATGATAAAAATATAAATGATACAATTGACCTTTACAAAATAAAATATAATTACTTAATGTAATAAATAGAATTTCTATGTTTAAAGTTATTATATCAAACAATTATATGATATGTATAAACTATAAGTTTAAATTGTATAATTTATACAAATAAAAATTTATTTTTAAAAGTAAAGATTAATACCCACATGGGTCAAGATCTAGTTACACTTAAAACCTAAATGTTTAGTTATTTTTATCATTTTGTTGTTTTCTCATGTCTATTAAAAAAACTATTTTTTTTATGAAAAGCTTTTAATATTACAAAACAGTTGTGGATATAAATTTGGACCAAATAAAACTTTAAGAAGAATAGCTACTCAAGACTCGATGCCAAGCTAAAGAAGATAAAAAAGTGTTAACAATTTGATCTTGATTTGCATTTAGCAGAGAAAAAGAGCAAAAGCCTATGTCACACACATCATCTTCTCCTTCTTTGAAAGGTCAAAGCATCTCTTTCTATGACAATATCTCAACGGTGTTCTTCTCAATGTCTTCTCAATCCTCTTCTTCACATGCTTCTGTTGTTTCCTCATCTTCCTCAGCCACGTAAACAACTTCTTTGCATTATTCACAAGTGCATTCTCCAATTTCTTCATATCCTTCTTCGAAATAGTATTCTTCCTTTAGCTCATCGCCTCATAAGCTTGCTCCTCTTCATTTCCTTCATACACTTGCTCATCCTTCCCCAAATAGTTTCATTTCCTTCCTCTGTAATTTCCCCTTGTTTTAGTTAGTTCAGCTTCTTGAGTTGGACTGGATTCCGAGATAACCTCAGTTTTCTCTGATGTTAAGAGTTTAGTCTCATCTCCAACTTACTCTTCTGATATTGTTTCTTGAAGTGCCTTATCCTTGTTCTTTTTTCTACCACCAGATGCAGCCACCCTTTTTCTCTAGAGAATCTCACTGGAAGGCAGTGGAGCTGCAAACAAATATTCTGATCGTTTCATAAGGATGATGATCCTTGTCCAAGCTTTTCCTTTTCCCAAGAGATGTCTCTGTCTTAATTTACCCTCATTTGTTGCTTTTATTTTATGAAATGTCTTGGGAAGCTGTCTTCCATCTCCGGGAATAACCCATGTACCCATGGAGGTTGGAGACCTCTTTTCTATAGGTTGCTCCACGCTCCACGCTTCAGCCGACCCTCATACCTGAAACCCCGGTTAAATGAGAAGAACCCATGTATATTAGTGAGGGATGCAACGTCTTTTGGGTTGCTTCAACATGCCTTTGATCACAGTCAGAATACTCTCCTATTAATTTCAAAAACCATCCAAAAAGACGACTTTAGAATGTATTCGCTTACCCAGATATAAAAACTACACAACAATCACATAAGTTTTCAAAGGAGATAGCACGGAAATAATATTGGCATAAGCATAGAGGATGCCGCATAATCAGTGTACATTACAACATTAGCTTTGCATCCGTGATAAAATAGACATCTCACATACCTCATGTGGCTATGTTCGAATCCTTGAGCTACATCATGTCGCATAGAGCACCTTTGCGTACCAAGATTTGCTCTAAATCCGAGAGACAGTGCTTAGACTGTGTTATATTAAGAGCGAGGAGACATGTTTCTTTGCTCGCTTTGCCGAGGATGATTGTAAGGGAAGCATCTAGCTGGAGGCAATACATTACATTGGCTAGTAATGGAGCAAAGACAGTCCAACAGTTGTGTGATGTTGTCTGAATCAAACCTCAGAAGCAGTGAAAATAAGATGGCAAAGCCCTGAGAGATTTATCCAAACCAGATTAGTATAGAGTTTCTTCATATACATAAAACAGTGGAGACTATGGAGGAGTCTAAGGAGTGTGTATATGTTTAGATAGGATGCTTCAATATGGCCACATATTAGTTGAGTTGTCTTCACATATTGAGGCGTGGATTTTTGGTTCGATTGTAATCCAAAATAAAAATCCTCTGTACAAAGTTTCTTCTTTTTCTAAAAGCAAAAACACTATTGTCCGAAAAAGATACAACTCATCTAAAGCAATACATAGGAAAATGAAAAACAAAATCCAAGTCAACAACGCAACAAAGTGAAAAACTCCACCAGAGATAAGTATGTAAAGGAAAACAATGATTAATGATACAACACACATCAAGAAATTGAAAGAGAAAACATCAGAAGAGGAAGCGTGGATTATTAATCAGACAGTGAGGAATCCCAGTCCAGAGTAATAAATGATTTTGAAAAATATCTGACCTGAAGCGGAATCAACGAACTTTCCGTTGATTATTAGCTGTGTGTGCTCTACTTTCACAGGTGGAATGATCGTGTTTGATAGAAGCAGCGTGGTTGATGTATCTGAGAGCTCCTCTGTTCACGTTAGTGTTATTGTCTGAAGGAAACAAAAAAAAAGACTAAGAATCTATTGATTTGATTCGAATACAATTTACATCATCATCGATCAAGCACAATTTCAACACGAAACAGAACGGTTTTCGAGTCTCGATCGTCATACATTGTTTAATACAGAAAAATGAATCGAATCAGAAATGTGTGTATATACCTCGAAGAAACAGAGAAGAAGAGGACATGAAGGAGAGAGAGAGCCATGGATTTAGCTTATTAATATGAGCTTGTCTATTTTGAATAGAAGGAAATGAAGATACAGTAGTTTATAAATAAAGAGATAGAGAAGGAGACGAAAGGAAGACATTAAGAAGGTATTAAAAAGCACGATTGATTGATAGAAGAGAAATCGAAACGTCGAAGAAGAAAGAAGATCGCAGAGAGCATTCGCGAGAAGGACAGCGAATTAGGTTACGGTAAATATCAGACTGATGGGCCAGATGGGCCAACAGAAATTGCATTCCTAACATTCATAAAAAAGCCCAATTCGTTTTTTTATTTATGCTGACGTGGCTTCATCAGGATTGAGTATATGCTGCTTTTAGTATAGTACTGATTTGATCCTACGTGGCGCACCGAGATCTAAGCATTGATGTGGATGGCCCCATATTGGTTAGAACAAGTTCTCTGTAGTTCCTTTACTTCCTTTCACTAAATACCCGTTGGTATTCTCTCTTTTTGTATTGTTATTTCTTTTTATGTCTTACGAGTTATTCTTACCTATACACTGTCACAACTCTGTTTTGATATTCAATGAAATTATTGAAAGTGTTAAAAAAAACATGTTCTTAGATGTGTTGGATATTGATCGTTCTAAATAGCTCATATCCGGATCTAATTGAGTAAAGGTTCGACTTCATGTGATTCCACTATCTAACAAATAAGCAAGTAGATTTTAACCCTATGATCAGTGATATATCTTTAAGGCGAAAAAATTCTCGTAGAAGGTGAATATTCCACTATTTGATACCATTTCTAATAAAATAATGAATAAGAAGTTGGGATAGTATGTAGACAATAACTCTAAAAGAGAGAATTATCAAATTTGGAATCTATGGCTCATTCCAAACTCTTGTATTATGATCCGATCTAGTGGTTTACGCAATTCCGATTTGAGTAGATGTTTTACTACCACAATGCTATGCCATTCATATGATGGCAAGTACATCCTCCAAGGGAGAATAACGATTGTCGTGTCTTCCTTTTAGAACACATGCCAACAAAGAAGGTGGAAACTGAATTAACTTCCGCAGCTGTTTCAGAAGAAACGCTATACTAAAGTCATGTAGATCTCAAAAGTCCAGTCACTTCACATCTTTGATGTGTAAATCTTGTCCCATGCAATCAAGTGTAATCCATTGCTGTTTATTTTCAGTTTTTTAAGGCTGATATTTTGATAATATTGCAATGATTTTAGTAGTAGAAATTTGCTATTACTTCAATAAAACTGATTTGAAAGAATATTCATATCATTTTGTTTTCATAAAACCACAATTATAATTTAAACTCTTCTGTGTATTTAAACGCTGCAGAGACACTGCGGAAAGACTAAAACTTCAATAACATTTCGAAGCAAAAGGAGCAAACTTTGAAGTAGCGAAAGGATGGTATGAACTTACCGAAAGGAACAAACTTTCGAATGGAATCAGCGACTCTAATCAAAACCCATAAACTTTCTTTCGATCAAGCAGACACTCAGACTCCGACTCGCACCGAATCCCAAAATCAAGAAACTCCCAAGTTCGCACCCTTTTTCAAACTTATTTGATTTTTATTTCATTAATAATTGAACCGGAAATAACCAATTTGCATCACCGACCTCCTGTTCAATAAGTCTCACTTGTTGACGTGTTCTACAAGTTATGACCAAGTCAGTTTTATTTGAATAAGTCCACCTGATTTGTAGGAAGTAGAAGAGTGGAGTTTGTTGAGTGATTGTCGGAGTTAGTTTCATTATCTGTTGAGTTTTTTGTTCGACCTTATGGTCTATTTAAGCAGTCTTCTTCTATGAATAAAAACAGANGACCAAGTCAGTTTTATTTGAATAAGTCCACCTGATTTGTAGGAAGTAGAAGAGTGGAGTTTGTTGAGTGATTGTCGGAGTTAGTTTCATTATCTGTTGAGTTTTTTGTTCGACCTTATGGTCTATTTAAGCAGTCTTCTTCTATGAATAAAAACAGAACTTTCGATTACATCTTTTCTTAAGCTTCTTTACAGTAACAAGTGGTATTAGAGCTTGTCTTTGAACCTGGTACCAGAGAAGAAACATGAGTGAGAGAAGTGAGAGAGATAGCTTGCTGAGCATACCTAAGTTCGATGGTGATTACGAGTATTGGGCGATGGTCATGGAAAACCTTCTCAGATCCAAGGAGTGGTGGGATCTGATAGAGACTGGAATCACAAGACCAGAAAGGAATGTAATTCTCACTGGACAACAGAGAACCGAACTCGCTGAAGCTACTCTCAAGGATTTGAAGGTGAAGAATTATCTTTTTGCTTCAATAGATAAGACAATACTCAAGACGATCTTGAAGAAGGATACAGCTAAAGAGCTGTGGGAGTCTATGAAGAGCAAATATCAAGGTAACCAGAGAGTTCAGAGCGCTCAGCTGCAGAGGTTAAGAAGAAATTTTGAAGTACTGGAGATGAAGGAGGGAGAAACCATCTCGGAATATTTCTCAAGAGTAATGTCAGTAGTAAACGACATGAGAAACCTGGGAGAGGAGATGGGAGACTCCAAGGTAGTAGAGAAGATTCTGAGAACGTTAGTGGAGAAGTTCACCTACGTAGTCTGCGCCATAGAAGAATCTAATGACATCAAGGACCTCAGTGTAGATGGACTGCAGAGCTCACTCATGGTTCATGAGCAGAAACTAGTAAGACATATGGGAGATGAGCATGCTCTAAAGATGGAGAGTAGATGGAGAGGCAGAGGAGGTCCCTCGTCTAGAGGCAGAGGAGGATACCAAGGAAGAGGTAGGGGAAGCTCAAGCTTCAACAAGGAGACGATGGAGTGCTACAAATGTCACAAGATGGGGCATTTTAAGTATGAGTGTCCTGAGTGGGATAAGAATGCCAACTATGCAGAGCTGGAGGAAGACATCTTACTTATGGCGCGTGTAGAAGAGAAGGAAAAAGAAGAAGAACACGTCTGGTTCTTAGATTCTGGCTGCAGTAATCATATGAGTGGAATGAGAGACTGGTTCGTTGATTTTGACAAGCACTTTAGCCAAAATGTGAAGCTTGGAGACGACAGAAGGATGGTAGTAGAAGGGAAGGGGAACATTCGGCTTCAGATCAATGGAACAACACAGGTGATAACTTCAGTCTACTTTGTTCCTGGGTTGAAGACAAACTTGTTGAGCGTAGGACAACTTCAACAGAAGGGGTTAAAAATAATCATTGATGATGACGTGTGTGAAGTGTGGCACAAGGAACAGAGGAGATTGATCATGGAGTCCAGGATGAGCAGAAACAGAATGTTTGTCATCCTAGCAGTAAACAAAGCCGAAGAGAGAAACTGTGAAAAGAAGTGTCTTCAAGTAACTGGAGAGAAGACAGAGGAGCTGTGGCACAGAAGACTTGGCCACCTGAGTCACAGAGGGATACAAACTCTTGGCGAGAAAAACATGGTAACTGGACTCCCTGAACTAGATCATGAAGGAACCAAGATCGTATGTGAAGTGTGTATGAAAGGAAAGCAGAACAAGGAGAACATTCCAAAGAAGAGTTTGTGGAAGTCAAGCCGTGGTCTGGAGCTAGTACACAGTGATATATGTGGCCCCATTACACCAACATCAACGAGCAACAAGAGGTACATCATCAATTTTATCGATGACTTTAGCCGCAAATGCTGGTCTTATTTTATCTCTGAGAAGTCAGACGCTCTAAAGACGTTCAAGGAGTTCAAAGCCTCTGTGGAGAGAGAGCTTGGACAACCTCTTGTGTGCCTAAGAACAGACCGTGGAGGAGAATACAATTCTAATGAGTTTCAAGAGTACTGCAAGACTAATGGAATCAAGAGACAGATGACGGCTGCATACACACCCCAACAAAATGGGATCGCAGAGAGGAAGAACAGAACTATCTTGAACATGACAAGGTGTATGTTACTTGGAATGTCTGTTCCAAGAAAGTTCTGGCCAGAAGCAGCTCAATATGCGGTATACATTCTAAACAGAAGCCCTGCAAGTGCACTGGGAGATGTTACACCAGAAGAAAAATGGAGCAATCATAAACCATCCATTGCTCACTTGAGAATTTTTGGAAGCATTGGCTATGTAATGGTGCCTTACGAGAAAAGAATCAAACTTGATGAGAAGAGTATCAAATGTGTCCTAATGGGAGTCAGCAAAGAATCAAAGGCGTATAGGATGTACAATCCAGAGACAGAGAAGATCATCATCAGCAAAGATGTGAAGTTTGATGAGAGTAAAGGCTGGAAATGGGAAGAAAGCAACCAAGATACTGCACATTTTTGGAAAGAACTTGTTGAGGATTCAGAAGGAGAAGAAGAGATTGTAGAAACAGCAGAACCAAGAGAAGGAGATAGAACACACGAGCCTGAGACAATTCCTCAAGAAGCTGCAGTTGGAGGAATTGGGGAAGGAAATGCAGTAGAAACATCTCAACAAAGTTCAGCAGGAAGAGTGAGGAGAACACCAGTATGGATGAAAGATTACTGTTAAGTAAATACCTAAGACATAAAGGGTCTCTATGTAAATACTATATTCTACTGTTTACCCTACTTGTACGTATTGTATAAATACCTTCTATACGTCTAATAATAAATCTATTCAGCCTATTCTCTATATGGTATCAGAGCACTGCTCTCAAATCTAAAGCCGCCATCTTTTTCTTTTAAATTTCACTAACGATGTCTGGCTCTTCTTCCTTCCCTGCATCCATCACTGAAACAATTCCTGTTTCGAACACTACAACTCTGCTCCACATCAACATGACTAACGTCACCAAGCTTACAGCTTCCAATTTCCTCATGTGGAGCCGACAGATCCTTGCTCTTCTCGAAGGGTATGACCTTGCCGGTTACGTTGACGGCTCTCTTGCGATCCCTGCTGCGACAATCACCAACGACGCTGCTGCGACTACTCCTAATCCTCTCTTTGCGATCTGGAAGAGACAAGATCGCCTCATATACAGCGCTCTTCTCGGAGCTATTACTCCTTCGCTCCAGCCGCTTCTGTCCACCACCAACACCTCCGCCGAGATCTGGACTACACTTACGGCGACGTATGCAAAGCCCACCCGTGGACACATCAATCAACTTCGCCAGCAACTCAAGCACTGGGTGAAGGGCACCAAGACCATAGATGAGTACTACCAAGGTCTTACCACTCGGTTTGATCAACTAGCTCTTCTTGGCAAAACGATTGATCATGAGGATCAGATTGAACAGCTTCGTGAGGGCTTACCAGACGAGTACAAACTCATTGTTGATCAAGTTGGTGCTCGCGATACTCCACCCTCTCTTACCGAACTTCATGAGAAGCTTATCAATCATGAGACCAAACTTCAACTCTCCAAGGAGACAGTCTCCTCTGTCCCGGTCACTGCCAACTACACCAATCATCGTGGGGCATCTGGTTCTCACCACTACTCCAACAATCGCAATCAAAACTCACGCCGAGGTGCTTACCGTGGTAATCAAACATGGCAGCAACAACAACTTGTTTCCCCGCAACATCCTTCCTCTGCAACAGGCCGTGGTGGTGGCTACCAAGGAAAATGTCAATTGTGTGGTGTGTTTGGTCACAGCGCTCGCCGTTGCACTCACTTCTCCACGCAAGCCCCTGCTACCCCTCAGCCGATGTCTACCCAAACCCCTTGGCAACCGAGAGCGAACGTTGCTCATGCGACTGCTTACTCTCCTAATCAGTGGATACTTGATAGCGGAGCTACCCACCATTTGACGTCTGATCTCAACAACTTAGCCTTACATCAGCCGTACAATGGTGGTGAGGAAGTTGCCATCGCCGATGGTACAGGTCTAGCGATTACACATACTGGCTCTACTTCTTTTAATACGCAGTCTAAGCCTATTGCTCTTACTGATATTCTATGTGTGCCATCTGTTCACAAGAATCTTATCTCAGTTTATCGGCTATGCAACTCTAATAAAGTTTCTGTGGAATTCTTTCCGGCTTCTTTTCAGGTGAAGGATCTCAACACGGGGGTCCGGTTGCTCCAAGGTCGAACGAGGAATGATTTGTATGAGTGGCCATGGCAGTCCCTGAACCCAACTGTTAGCTACGCATCCTACCCAGATACCAAAGCTACCTTATCTCAATGGCATCGGCGCCTTGGCCACCCCTCTTCTGCTATTCTTAAAACTGTTGTCTCTCAATTTTCTTTACCTTGTTTTCATCATTCTTTGAACTCTTATCCTTGCAATGATTGCCTACTTAATAAAACTCATAAACTTCCTTTTCATGAGAGCACAATCCGATCCACAAAACCTCTTCAATATGTTTTCAGTGATGTTTGGCAATCTCCTGTTCTATCCTCTCAAAACCACAAATACTATCTTGTCCTAGTAGATCATTTCACCCGTTATACTTGGATGTATCCTTTAACAGCCAAATCTCAAGTCAAAGATATCTTTTGTGCTTTTAAACCTCTTGTTGAGAATCGTTTTCAAACCAAAATTCAAACCCTTTTCTCTGATAATGGGGGTGAGTTTCTTGCCCTGCGATCTTTTCTTGCCACTCATGGCATTAGCCATCTCACCACACCACCTCATACACCTGAGCTGAATGGCCTTTCTGAAAGGAAACATCGACACATTGTCGAAACAGGTCTATCTCTTCTCTCATCCGCCAATCTCCCTCTTTTCTTCTGGCCTCAAGCCTTTGCCACCTCCGTTTTCCTGATAAATCGCATGCCTACCCGTGTGTTACTAAACCAGTCACCCTTTCAAAAACTCTTTCACACAGCTCCCAATTACCATAAACTCCGAACCTTTGGCTGTTTATGCTTCCCCTGGCTCAGACCCTACGCACCCAATAAACTTCAAAACCGATCTCTGCCTTGTGTCTTTATGGGATACTCTCTCACTCAAAGTGGTTATCAATGTTTGGAACCTGTCTCTGGACGTGTTTATATATCTCGACATGTTCGGTTTAATGAAAGAGAATTTCCATATCACTCCTTGATCTCACCTGCACCTACACCCATTCCTGACCCACCCGTGTCCTCTCACCAACCTTATACCGTCATCCCGTCGCGGTCACTCATACAATCTCCGCAATCGTCAGTGGACAATCAGACCCCTGCGCAAGATACTTCGCCTGCACCGACTCCGGCGTCTTCACTCAATCCTGCGCCTACAACTTCCTCCTCTTCTAGTGATTCATCATCACCACCTGCTCCGCCGAATCCTCCTACTGCTGCTCCATCTGGTACGTCGCCTCTGCAACCGCCGGCTCCTCTGCCTAGACACAACATGACGACAAGGTCCAAAAACAATATTTTCAAGCCGAGCTCTAGGTACAATCTCAATGTTCAACTACAATCAGATCCTCACTGGATTCCCACGACTTGGCAACAAGCTATCAAGCATGACAGATGGAGAAAAGCAATGGAAGCTGAGTTTAATTCCACTGTAGAAACTCATACGTGGGATCTTGTTGAAGCGACTCGTCATATGAATATTGTCGGTTGCAGGTGGGTATTCACGATTAAATACAATCCTGATGGTAGTATTGATCGATATAAGGCGCGCATTGTTGCAAAGGGTTTCCACCAACAGCCTGGTGTGGACTACAATGACACTTTTAGTCCAGTGATTAAGTCCACGACGATCAGGCTAATTCTGGGTCTTGCCGTAAATGGGGACTGGCCTGTGCGGCAGATTGACGTTAAAACAGCCTTTCTGCAGGGACATCTCGATGAAAAAGTATTCATGTGTCAACCGCCTGGTTTTTCTGATCCAGATCGTCCCTCCCATGTCTGCAAGCTACGCAAGGCCATTTATGGCCTCAAACAAGCACCGCGTGCTTGGTACTCTGAGCTCAAAAGCTATCTACTCAGTGCTGGCTTCGTTAATTCTATCTCCGATACGTCACTCTTTACACTTCGTCATGGAGGTAACTTTGTGTATCTCTTGGTTTATGTCGATGACATACTTGTTACAGGCACAAGCACTATGATGGTTCAACAAGTCATTGACAAGCTTGCTGCGAAATTCGCGATTAAAGATCTTGGACATCTAGGCTACTTTCTTGGCGTTGAAACCATTCGTACACCCGGTGGACTCCATATGATGCAAAGAAAGTATATCACTGATTTGCTGGAGAAGACGAACATGCTTCACTCGAAACCAGTCGCTACTCCACTGGCTGCCTCACCGAAGCTCAAGTTAAACTCGGGAACCGTTCTTTCTGATCCATCGGAATACAGACGCGTAGTAGGCAGTCTCCAATATCTATCTCTCACCAGACCTGATGTGTCATATGCAGTTAATCGTCTATCTCAGTTTATGCATCGCCCAACTCAGGACCATTGGGATGCTGTTAAACGAGTCCTGCGCTATCTTTCGGGCACACTAACTCATGGCATATTCCTCCGGAAGCAGACAGCTCCTCTTCTTCATGCCTTCTCTGATGCGGATTGGGCTGGGGACAGTGATGACTACGTCTCTACCAATGGGTACATCGTCTATCTTGGTACTCATCCTCTCTCTTGGACCTCAAAGAAACAAAAAGGTGTTGCTCGATCTTCAACCGAAGCTGAATATCGTGCTGTTGCAAACACCGCAGCCGAGCTCCGTTGGATTTGCTCTCTTCTCTCCGAGATTGGCGTCACACTACCTTCCTCTCCGACAGTATACTGCGACAACATTGGTGCGACATATCTCTGCGCGAATCCGGTATTCCACTCGCGTATGAAACACATTGCGTTGGACTATCATTTTGTTCGCAGCCAGATTCAGACTCATGCGTTACGAGTGACTCACGTTTCTACACATGACCAGCTCGCCGATGGGCTTACGAAACCGCTTCCTAGAACTCAGTTCCAAACCTTACGAGACAAGATTGGTGTCACCAAGGTTCCACCATCTTGAGGGGGCGTGTTAAGTAAATACCTAAGACATAAAGGGTCTCTATGTAAATACTATATTCTACTGTTTACCCTACTTGTACGTATTGTATAAATACCTTCTATACGTCTAATAATAAATCTATTCAGCCTATTCTCTATAATTACATCTCTGATCAAGTCAACTTTGTTCTTGAAGAAGAAGAAGAAAACGTGATGGGGCTGTTCACAACATCCGGAGATCCAGAGACATTTCAAGAAGCCGTAATGGAAGATAGGTGGAGAGAAGCGATGATTGCAGAAATGGAGTCTATAGAATCAAACAACACATGGGAGTTGGTTGATCTACCAGCAGGAGCCAAACTCATAGGTGTAAAATGGATTTACAAAACTAAGCTCAACGAAAGAGGGGAAGTTGACAAGTATAAAGCACGATTAGTAGCAAAGGGCTATCACCAAACACATGGCATTGACTTCCATGAAGTCTTTGCTCCAGTGGCTCGGTGGGACACAATCAGAATCATCCTATCACTTGCGGCTCAAAGAAGATGGAAGGTACTGCAGTTAGACGTCAAGAGTGCTTTCCTCAATGGAGAGTTGAATGAGGATGTGTTCGTTGAACAACCAGAAGGCTTCGGAGCAGAAGAAACTGAGGGAAAGGCTTATAAACTCAAAAAGGCTCTATATGGACTTAAACAGGCACCAAGGGCCTGGTATCAACGTATTGAAGGCTACTTTCTGAGTGAAGGGTTTGAGAAGTGCTACTGTGAGCATACACTCTTCATCAAGAAGCAAGGAAAAGGTATTTTGATTGTCAGTCTTTATGTAGACGATCTTATATACACTGGAAACTCTGATGAACTTCTTGAAGGTTTTAAGAATTCAATGATGAAGGAATTCGCAATGACAGACCTTGGGTGTATGAAGTTCTTCTTAGGCGTGGAAGTAACACAAAATGATGAAGGAATCTTCATAAGTCAGCACAAGTATGCAGAAGAAATTCTAAAAAGGTTTGGGATGGAGGAATGTAATCCAGTGAGAAACCCAATGGTTCCAGGGCAGAAGCTATCTAAGGGAGGAGCTGGTGATGAAGTTGACTCAACTATGTTCAAACAACTAGTTGGAAGCTTACGGTACTTAACGGTGACACGACCTGACATCATGTTTGCAGTCAACTTGGTGAGTAGATACATGGAGCAACCCACGGAACAACACTTGCTAGCTGCAAAAAGAGTGCTAAGGTATGTGCAAGGGACGCTAGACTTTGGAATTCAGTACATAAGAGAGGAAGGAAAAGAAATGATGGGGTATGCAGACAGTGACTACGCAGGTGATCTTGATGATAGGAAAAGCACCTCAGGCTACGTCTTTGTAATGAGTGGAGGAGCAGTATCATGGACTTCCAAGAAGCAACCTATTGTTACTCTATCCACAACTGAGGCTGAGTTTGTAGCTGCTGCGTATGGAGCTTGTCAGGCAGTGTGGTTACGTAATGTCTTGGAGGAAATAGGAGTGGAGCAGAAGGAAGGAATGGTCTTGTTCTGTGACAACAGTTCAACAATCAAGCTCTCTAAGAATCATGTACTACACGGTAGAAGCAAACATATTCATGTAAGGTTTCACTTCCTAAGAGAGCTTGTGAATGATGGGATCATTCAACTTGAGTACTGTCCTACAAAGGAGCAGCTATCAGATATCATGACGAAAGCAGTGAAGCTGGATGTGTTCGAGAAGCTCAGGTTGGAGATGGGAGTGTGTGCTAAGAAGATGTAAACTGGAAAGGAACCTGTTCCAGTTTAGGGAAGGATATGTTCAATAAGTCTCACTTGTTGACGTGTTCTACAAGTTATGACCAAGTCAGTTTTATTTGAATAAGTCCACCTGATTTGTAGGAAGTAGAAGAGTGGAGTTTGTTGAGTGATTGTCGGAGTTAGTTTCATTATCTGTTGAGTTTTTTGTTCGACCTTATGGTCTATTTAAGCAGTCTTCTTCTATGAATAAAAACAGANGACCAAGTCAGTTTTATTTGAATAAGTCCACCTGATTTGTAGGAAGTAGAAGAGTGGAGTTTGTTGAGTGATTGTCGGAGTTAGTTTCATTATCTGTTGAGTTTTTTGTTCGACCTTATGGTCTATTTAAGCAGTCTTCTTCTATGAATAAAAACAGAACTTTCGATTACATCTTTTCTTAAGCTTCTTTACAGTAACACCTCCCTCGTATATCAAATCAAAAACGATATTTGACACGTGCTGCTCATATATTTGTTATCAATAGATCTTCTGCTACGAGTGGGGCCCTTTGACACATCATATTATCAAACTAGTATAAGAGGAATGTATATAACTAAAATATAAATTTTAGTATTGACAAATTTAAAATTTAAATATGATTTTTTTTATATGTATTTTAAATTTTAGAATTTTAGAATTTTCATATTTTTATCTATACGAAGGATCAGAAACAATTGTAATTAGAACCGTAGATCAAAGCTTATAATTTAATGAACTCTATTTCATATATCTTTTCACTTTTCAGTGTTCGAGTGATGAAAAATAAACGGAGTGTCACTGAGCTTGATTGGTAGAGTATTAGCAAGTTTCTTAATGCTTTCTTAAGAAGCAGTTGGTCGAATATTTGTATTTAGAATATATAAAGTTTCAAAACTAATTTAATATAATTTATTTATTTATCTAATAATATTAGAAAATTATATTAAATTGTTTTTTTATAAAGATTAACTTCAATTTTAAATTATTTTTAATTTAAAATTATTTTTAAAAACAATATTTTAAGTTTTTCAAATAAAATTAACAATTTAAAATTAATTTTGGTCATGATTTAACATAACCATATTGATTTAAAAAATTATTTTTTTTAAAAAAATAACAAATTAAAAATTAACTCAGTTTTATATCATGATTTAACAATTTAAAAATTAATTATGGTATCAGAAGTTTACGTTCACGTGTCAATCCTATTTATCTTCAATTTTTTCGCTTGTTGTTGTTTTTTTTTGTTTGGTTATTACTCGATATAAATATTTATTTTGAAGTTTATTCTCATTTCTTTTGTTTGTTTTCACTTGAGATTTAGAAAATTCATAAGATTTAAAATAATTAAAGAGATATATACTTAGGTTAAGATCTGCACTTTATGCACAATAAATATTTTATATTTTTATCTATTTTATATTTTGAAAATATGTATGTAGTTTCATACGATGTATAGTTTAATTTAAACGATATGACATATATATATATATATATATATGTATATATATATTAACATAAAACCTATTAATATAAAATTATTTCTTCATATGGTCTTATAATCATTATATTTTAATATAGAAAAAAATTAAAACCTTCATCCTCAAAGTTTATGTTAGACTTTTAACATTTTTAGTAATCTATACTCGTTTTGAAAAATTCGAAATACAACATACACACAAAAAAATCTAGATTTTTATTATATGATTAATATAATTGTGTAACTTATATTAATAATAAAGAAATGAATAAAATGATAAAAATATACAGATTGTTATCAAATCTTTATTGTTTAAGATTATTAATTTCCATATATATATTTTAATCACATTAGGTAATTCTGTAGGTTTTATTTAAGGAAAGCATGCGAACAATAAATATTTGATATATGCGACTAACTATAGCCTACAAAATATTATATTGCTAAAGAGTATAATTTTTAGACTATACTTTAAGTTGGAAGCTCTAGAATCGTTTTATTTTGAAATAGAAGGCATAGAGATGTGTCACGTAAGATTGAGTTATTTTTTAATTAATACAAATTTAAGGTTACATCTTTTCAAATGTTTCTCAATTAATATATAAGAGATTTATTTGATCCTACGTGGCGCACCGAGATCTAAAGCTTTGCTGTGGATGGCCGGCCCATGTTGGTTGGAACATGTTCTCGCACAAGTAAGCAGAATTGCTTGATGCAAGTTTTCTCCAGTTCCTTTACTTCATCTTACTAAATACATGTCCGTATTCTCTCTTTTGAGTTGTTATTTTTTTTTTTTATGTCTTACGAGTTATTCTTATTGATACACTGTCACAACTCTGTTTTAATCTTCTATGAAATTATTGAAAGTGTTAAAAAACATGTTCTTGGTTATTGGTCGTTCTAAGTAATTCATATCCGGATTTAATTGAGTAAACGTTTGATTTCATGTGATTCCAAGTATATATATCTAACAATAATAAGAAACTAGGTTCCAAACATGTGACTTCATGGTTCACTCCAAACTCTTTTATTATAATCCGATCAAGTGGTTTACGAAACCCCGATTTGAGTAGATGTTTTGCTGCCATAATGCTAAGTCATCCATATGATGGCGAGTACACCTTCTAAAGGAGAAGAACAATTTTCGTGTCTTCCCTTTAGAACACATGCCAACAAAGAAGACGGAAATTGAATTAGCATCCACATCTGTTTTAGAAGAAGCACTATATTGAAGTTATGTAGATTTCAAAAATCCAAGTATTTCACATACTGTATTTGATGTGCAAATCTTGTCCCATGCAATAAAGTGTAATTTGCTACTGTTTATTTACAATTTTCTTTAGTGATAATTTGACAATTATTTTAGTGGTAGACATTTTCTATTACTTCAATAAAACTGATTTGAAAGAATATTCATATCATTTTGTTTTCATAAAACCACAATTAGAATTTAAGCTCTTCTGTGTATTTAAATCGCACCAGATACAAGTAAAAATAAAATAAAATAAAATCCCACAACAACCAATTACAGCTTATTATCTTTATTATAATATGCACAATCACATTTTTCATATAATTATCTTCTTTAAATACTATCGACTTTTTTTGTATATTTATAAACGTAATAAAGTATTAATGTCACATTTGTTTTTGTTAAAACTGATATTTTATCCTTATATTATATTTAATAACTTATTGTTTAAACTACAATATCATTTTTTTCCTCCAAATGATTAAAATGTATTTTATAGGTTAATAGTTTTCTTGTTCCATTGCTAAAATACAATTTATAATAATAAATTTAACAGAACATTAAATCAAAATTTAAAAGTAAGCATGGTATACATACAATCATCTTCATATAAGTTTAATTTAGTTATGTTTGAGTATCTTATTAAAATTTCACACTATTTAAAACTTTAAAGAGAGATTTAGGACTAATATAGTATTGCGAGAAGATATATTTAGACAAAATTACCTACCTTTAATAGAATATTCACTCTGTGTTATTAAGCAAAGAAATCTCAATAAATCGTGTGAGTCTAATTAGCTTGTGTGGTAGAGAATGTGTCTTACCAACAGTCTTATCTTCCTTACTCTTTTCTCTTTGACTTCTTTCGTCTATAATTATAAATACGTTCCAACTTTACAAGATCCAAACCACAAAACAAGACTAGTTGTGGTTCTAATTTTCTTTTATGTAGGTAATGTTTTCACATATTTATATTTGCGTTTATAGATATGTTGTGAGACAGAAGATCTATTTGTAGATTCTGATCATGGACCGGAAGATTTTTTTAAGAAAATTTTGTTTTATCTTTTAGATTTATATATTCATTATCATCTCTCAAGTTTGCACAATTTTCTTTTTCTTTTCCTACGTAGAAATCTTCTCTCTTGTGAGTCACTATATGACTAATATTCCAATCAATGTCGGAACAATATATATGATTTACTAAATGAAGTTATCCACATAGGTTTGTTGTTTTTCCGTTTGAATTTCATAATGAAAAGCTATATTTTGTTTACAATAAGCAATGATTATATATTTGGTGAAGAGTATATTAACTACTAACTGTGTAGAGACTCTCGAGTCTTAGGTTGTATCTTCCTTTGTAACATATTTCATTTTTGTTTCTTCTTCATGTATGTCGATTTATTTGATACTACGAATAAGAGAACCCAATTCATATTATTGTTGTTTTTAGTTTACCAAAATTGATCGGGTATTTTAATTGATTTTTGTTGTATAGGAAACTAGGGTTTAAGCTTGTTCTTGTTTTCAAAGTATTGATTAATTTTGAAGAAATTAGTATCCATCATAGGAATATGCATAGTTTTAGAAAACTTATAGGTGTTGAAGAAGGATTAGCCATGTCACATATTGCATATATATATAGTTGATCTATTGACTGAAAGTCTAAAATTTAATGAAAAATCAAGCTGATTACACTCACACTATACACTGAATGTTAACGCCCAAAAACTTCCTTATTATCTACCGAGTATTACTTAAGAGTATGCAAATGTATGACTTGTTGTACATAGGGAAAATGAACGGACAAGAAGGTGATTGTGATGTGTATGGAGACATTTCCAATCGAACCAATATGGAAAGAGCTGAAGATGATAACATTGATGCTAATGCTCAAGTCGGTGTGAATATAAATAAAAACATTAGGCACACTCCTCAACAGATCCAGAAACTCGAAAAGTTTGTTCACTTTTCAGTTACATGATGCAATTTCCTATTAAGTATATTAGGTTTGCGGATTTTCCATTACTTTGCTTTGCTGTTTTTTTTTCCTGAGTGCAGCTTCTTTATGGAGTGTTGTCATCCTAGTACGGAGGAGAGGTCAAAACTTGGACAAGAGCTTAACTTGGAGACTAATCAAATTACGTATTGGTTTCGGAACAAGAGAGCCAAAATGAAGGTATAAAATGTAAACGTGTTGTTATGTCTTTATTTTCTTTGATATAATGGACCACACTTCTGCCATTTATATATATAACCAATTGTATGTTAAACATTATTTTGTTCTTTTGTTAGAAGTTATGTGCAATATATTACTTCTAACATTACCAAGCCTTGATTTTGTATGCAGGCGCATGAGGAACGCCATGAGAATTTTGATCTCAGACAAGAAAATGATATATTGCGAAGAGAACTAGAGCAGCTCAAAGAACAATTGATGCTTTGTACATGCACCATTTGTGGTGGGCCAACTTATATTGGTTTGGTGCAACAACTTCAAGAAGAGAATGCTACACTGAAGCAGCAGATAAACTGGGCTAAAATTCTCCTTAGAAGTCTCATTCAAATCCCAGATAGTCCATATGTGGCACAGCCTTCATCTTCTTTATTGTTGGAGCTCGCCAATGACTCTATGAATGAGTTTATTATGATGGGGCAACCAAACAGCTCATTGTGGAAAATAGACCCAACCTCTAGGAAAGAAACATTGGACTATGAGGAGTATGATAGAATTTTCATCAATGGTTTAGTAAAACCTTGTGGGTATGTTATGGAGGCATCCAGGGAAACAGGTTTAGTTTTTATGGATTGTTTGGCCATAGTTGAAACTCTTACAACGGTAACAATCTCTAAACCATCCATTTTTAATGATATATATTCAAAATGTTTAACTCAAATTTTGAAAATGCATGCGCATATATCTTTTCTTACTCTGATAATATATATATATATATTTTTTTTTTTTTTTTTTTTTTATTGGCAGAACAAATGGATCAACGTGTTTGAACCTGTTGTGTCAGTGGCATCAGCTCGTACACTTATACTTACCAGCGGCCGTGGACCAATAATTGGCTCCCTACTGGTATATATGTCTCTGAGTCATCAATAATTTTGATTTATAACCCATCAAAAAAAAGAACACATTACAAATATTTTTTTTTTTTACATTACAAATATTTTAAATTGGTGATATTATAATTTGAGCAGATTGAAGCAGGATTTCATGTCATTTCTCCATTGGTGCCAAAGAGACGAGTAAAATTTCTTAGATACTGTAAGATGCTCAAAGAGGGCTTATGGGTGGTTGTTGACTTTTCTCTTCCTGAAGAACCTCATAAGTTGTTGTCGGATGGTAGTTCTAACCGTTTACCCTCAGGCCTTATAATAGAGGACATGGCTAATGGTTACTCTAAGGTTACTTCTAAATCCTATTCTTTTAATACTATAGTATATGTCATTTATCATTTTTAATGCGGGATCAGTTATATCCATTTAGACTTCAAACTCGTTACCAACTGATACTAAATAGATTAGTAAATAGTTTTTGTTAATATAAGTTTAGGCCTTTTGTAACATGTTTTTTTGATTATGAAGCTGTAAATGGTTTGATGAATCATAATTTTTCCTTAGAAAGGGTAACCCATGAAATCTTGTACTATGAGAATATAAATGTAAATGGTTACTATCAATAGTATTCGTTTTGACATACTATTTTGAACTATAATACGTGTGCTTATTTGATTTTATAGGTTACATGGATTGAACATACTCAATATGAGAGAAGCAAAATCCCTCCACTATACCAGCTTTTGATTGGCTCTGGGATCGGGCTAGGGGCGAAGAGGTGGCTCACAACGCTGCAGAGACACTGCGAAAACCTCTGGAACCTGTCGAATATTAATCTGGCTGGAGTTTACCAAGGTAACTTTAATTTAAAAGTCTATCTTTCATGATGAAAATTGGAAGAAAAATAAATAACATATTTATCAATTGCTCCTATAGAAGTAATATTACTCCTTATATACTTCGTTTTGATGATCATAAAATATACATAATGTTATTTTGGAAGATATTTGATGTACTAATTAGATTAGTTTGTCCATTAAATAACACACAGTGTTTTCGATACATGATTATCTTCAAACGTTGCAAGTGAAATAGTGAAGCTAGCAGAGCGTATGACTCTAAAGTATCACTCAGGTATCATCGAATTACATGCAGAGAATAAGGGGCAGAACATGAGAATGATGTCCCGAAAGAACGTGAATGTGCTCGGTGAGTCTACAGGGATTGTGTTGAGTGCAGCTACTTCTGTTCGGTTTCCAGTGAACCAGAAAACAATGTTTGATTTCCTCAACGACAAAAAGTTTAGAAGTCAGTGGGATATATTGACCGATGAGGCCTCTATAGAAGAAACGACCAAGATTCAAAAATCAAGAACCCATAACAACTATGTCTCTCTTCTTAAAATCTTTGTAAGTTTTCAAGAACATCTTCTCCTTTGAATTGGTCTCTCTCTATATGTTTTTGTAACTCAGTACTCTGTGGAAACAGGGTTCTAGTCTCTCAGTTCTGAAAGAGACATGGAATGATGCATCAGGTGCATTGTTGGTGTTTGCACCACTGAGCTTGGATTCAGTAGAGAAGCTCATGAGAGGTGAGGCTTCATATTCTGTGCCTATTCTTCCTTCTGGATTCTCAATAGTGCCAGATGGAGTAGAGACAAATGGTGGAGGATGTCTATTGACCATTGGCTAACAGTTCTTGGTTAACACTAACCCATTTGCAGATGTGAATCAAGATTCTGTCAACTCTGTTGAGAAATTCATAACTCACACTATTGACAGGATCAAATCCGGTTTATCTATACCAACATAGACATTGTGGTTTCTCCAGTTGCTGTTGTGTTTCTTTTTATATGTTATTTGCATGACCAAAACTTATCTAGACTTTTCTTTTTGGGATCAAACTAATAAGATTTTTCTCTTAGTTGGTAATATCATATAATTATCTAGCATTTAAAAAAATCTTATAAATAAAAAGTTAGAACTTCTGTATAATCCAGAGTTATTACACCATAGTGTGACAATATGTTCATCAAGTAGAGGGAGAAGATGACTTCCCTGAAGATATAGCATCTGCAGCACTTGGAGTGTTTTGTGTGATTGTTGCATCTGGTTTACCCGTTTTGGCACCATCATCCACTTCTGCATCTTCACCATAGAAAGAGCCAGAGGATCTCAACTCTTTCACCATTCTAAACTCGTCATAGTGCACCCGTCTATGTTCGTTGAAGCTTGCGTTTTTCTCGCCCTCAGAACCTGCATGAAAAATAGAGATGAAGATGTGATGACATGATGAAACTACTAAGTCAGTTTTGATGTGTGTTTTGCAAAGAACCTTCTTCATTTTCATCCACTGGATCTGCTTCATCCTCTGACGAGCTCAAGTCACCAGAATCAGATAAGTGGTTGATAATTTTACTAGAAGAAGCTAAATCGTTCAGATCATTCTTTAGTTCTTCCGCACGATGCATTTCAACAAAGTTGTCAAACGATCTTACTCTAGAAGACAGCGAACCTGATAAAAACCAACCATAAGAAGACAAAAAAAGACAACTATTCACACCTCCAACTAGGCTGATAAACAATTAAAAGAAGACGCCTAGGGAAAACAAAGCATATTCTGGAGATTATTCTATTTTTGCTGCATACATGAAGATTACTAAAACCAAAAGCATATATGTAGCATAAAAAACGAAAAAGAGTAATGGACAAACCATCATCGTCATCAATCATGGGGTGATAGGGTGGGTGATAGGGTGTCTTTGGTTCGGTAATCTTCTGCCTAACAGGTTTGTTGGATTCGATTTCCACTATATTAGCTTCATCCCATTGTACACGTCCCCTGCCATAGAAATGAACATACTTAAGGCTACACCAAGAAAAAAAAATACTAGTGTTTGGTAATAGCTAAAGCAAAAGATATAGACAATAATGTGTTACAGCCCCTGAACTGTAGATAGGAAACATCCTGAGATAAACTAAATAAAAGTCATTGATATTCTTTAGGAGCCAATACATGAACCTAACAATCAAGACAAGAGTAAAAGATTAAGAAACAAAGGTAGAAGAAAAGTGGGAGAAAAAGAAACATACTTTGTCATCTTGAGGTGATTATATTCTCTTTTAGGCTAGACCAGGGTCTGGTTGCAACATTACAGGAAAAAAAAAAGCTCAGATTAGATCACGTAGTCATATTGCGCAGCTCATGAAGATGAAACCTCAAAGATACAACAGGTAATGGTCACACACATCAAATCCAAATTCATGCCAAACACATTCATACCAATTCGCAACACATTCTTACACACACATTCATACCAATTACGCAACACATTCATACACACAAGATTTGGTTTACCTCTCCTCGAACAATCTGATCCTTTTCTTGCTCGCTTCCAAAACTTTTCTCTTTCTTTCTTGGAATTTTTCTATCTTATACTTTTACCCACACGTTGGATCCCGAAACCGTACGGTTGACATTCCTCCGTGCGACTTTGACCATTACAGATTCCAAGTTTAGCCACGTGGGATTAAAACTCATCCGTTAGTTTATGTTGACTGGCAAGGGTAGTTTGGGTACTGGACATAAATAGAATGCATTATGTTCTTGTTATTACATAACTATTTGCCTGGTGCCTGCACATAAGTAATACCGAGGCAATGTAGATCAAAACCTTACACAGTAGCTGAAATAATTGATGATGAAAGTGGGTTTAGTTTGATGATCTTTCCGACCTTGCTACTAAATCTTCTGCAATCTTCCAAGCACGATTCAAATACTCGAATGATTTTGAAGGGTCGTCTTCGGAGAGAGCAAATCTCAGGTCTGCAAACAAGTCACTTAAAGCAGACATAGATTCTTCGGTGCTCCCTGAACCTCCAGAGTCACGAGATTCATCATGTGCCTTTGGTTCTCCCGGTGACCCCATGAGATGCTTTATGCTACTAACTCTATTTCTCTCTCTTTCACGTACCTCGGCTTCCAAATTTGCAGCCATGGTAATGGCTCGATGTATACATGATGGAGGTATCTACAGTCAAATATAGCTTCCATGAGCGGACTAAAATGCCTTCAATAATCATCTTTATGTGACGATATGAACTTGTGTAAAAATCTGATTGTACCTGGGCAAGCTGAGCAACCTTAAAACCAAAGCTCCTGCTGCAAAGACCACGCACAAGTTTATATAGATACGTCACATCATCGTGATCAGAACCGTCATTATCCTTCTGTGATGTCATCAGATACGAGACGTGGTATGTACCAGCAGAAACCGGGAAACTGTTACTTATCTCAGCTATTTCAGGGTAATGCGTGACAAAAAGAACCAAACATCTCTTTTCTAGTAAGAGATGTTGTAATGTTGCATAGGCGATGGCTACACCGTCATGTGTGCTAGTGCCTCTTCCAAGCTCATCTATTATAACTAGCGAACGTGAAGAGCAGGTTCTGATTATGTGCGAGGCTTCACTTAGCTCTTCTAGAAAAGTACTTCGTCCATGCTGGATACTGTCTGAAGCACCCATCCGAGTGAACACACCATCAAGAACGTGCAGCTTGGCGAATGAAGCTGGTACGAAGGAACCAACCTGAAGAACCATAAGCTTGAATCATTTAGAATTCAACAGATGTAAGAGATACTAAAACAGCATAAGCTTGGACGGTTAATCTCCATGTTACCTGAGCCATTATGGAAATTAAGGCAACTTGACGAATATAGCAGCTCTTTCCTCCCATGTTAGGTCCAGTGATAATCTGGCAATATTCGCCTTCTGCGTGCAAACTTGTGTCATTTGGGACGAAGTTATCTTGTAATATAGTCTCCAAAACCTGGAAAAATTTGATAAGAATGAACAATATATTCCAAGTAGGCATAGGAAGAGAAAAGAATAACATGTGAGAGCAGAAGCATACAGGATGACGACCAGACTGTATGTTTATCTCAACTGGTTCACAGTCATCTACAAACAAAGGGCAAATATAGTTCTGCATAGGGGAAAAAAATAAGACACGTTAAGAGCTAAAAAGTATAACTACAAGCAACTTTTGGTGGGGTTCGTTCCCTTTGGAAACCTTGTTTCTAGATAGAGTTGCAAGGGAGTGCAAACAGTCCAGCGCAGCAAGAGCTTGAACAGCAGCCTGAAAATCAGTATAGTATCTACTAAAATTTTTAAGAAAGCTATCCCATGAAGCTCGGTTCACTATAGCAAGATGTTCTGTTGCTAGAGCTAGCTCGTCCAGTCCAGCTACTATTTCTGGGGGATGATATCGAATAGTCTTTTTGGTGCTATTTACTTTCACCCAATTCATAGGAACCTTGGCATCAACAGGCACCTGTACTAGAGAAATAAATCATTAGCTTCAGATCTGAAACTAATGTCCAAAATTTTAAAAATATTGATGTGTTTATACTTGGTACAAAAGAAGATAGATGTGAATGATGTCTAGTGGAAATGTGCACGAAATCAAATTCACACAAGCTTCTTTCTTAAAACTTTTTCACTTCCACATACATGAAGATGCTTTTGAGGTAACTATTGAGGTGCAGTTTCAAGAAAGCTGCACTCTTTGGCAAGAACGCATCATTCCAAAAACTACGAGTTCTATGGAGAGTACCTCTATCAAATGTGTGATCCCGGACACTTCAAGAAATTCCAAATTTCGATTTGCAAGCTTCTTTCGATATGAAACTATCAAGGAATCTAGCTTTTCCCTGACAGCTAGAACTGCTTGGCGAGCTTCAGCAAGCTGTGCATTGTAAATAACACAATTGAGTTATGAACACACAAAATCGCCACTAAAAAATATATTCATGAAAATCAATCAATGTTAAGGAGCTATATGCTGCAGAAAACATAACATTAAGAGAAACGATTAATGGTATACAAACCTCAGGAAATTGGTTGTTGGAAGTGATTAGTATGTCGAGTAAGTCTCCTCTAGCAGCCCCTTCCTTATTCAGGGCAGAGAGAAGTTTCGCGGCATTGTCAACCACAACAGGGGACGAAACAACAGAAATTAGTTTTCTCAAAAGAGAAGACCGCACAGTTGCTGATTGCATACTCCTCGTTTCACAATCTTGCTTTATGCCAAGGCGTTGAAGTTGCTTCCCCGCAAGTAAAATAGCTTCGATAACTGCAATGAACTTTTCACCCAAAAAGTTAAGAACTCTCAGGCCTCAGGTGAGGAAGCGTGGTAAACAAATAACTAATTTACAAAACAGGGGTGGGAAGCAAAACTCGTAAAATTCTTCAATATGCAGCAATTTTTTGTTTGACTAGATATCACAAAGATGCCAATACTTTTTATTGTTAGTCATCAACTTACTTCAGAAAGAGTTTAACATCATAAGTAACGGTTTTTACTTTCCCTGCAGATAATATTACGACAGTATTCCACTATATGCCAGACACATCTATAAGAGGGTAAAGGAAAAGCCAAGTTTCACCTCTGTGGCTTTAGCAGTCCGATGAAAGATTCTTGTTATTCCACGTTGAATATCAGGTGATCTAGACAAAGCTGTCAAGACTGAGGAGAGCACATGATAAAACTCAGGTGGTACAATTTTTCTCTCAGAACTGCCTTCATCTAACTCCTCGCTGACCTGGGAAGAACTAGGAGATCCAATGCATGCAACAATCTCAGAAACAGCATCAAGGCGAGCAGATATCAAATTTCTATCGCAAAGAGGATGAGTCACCTGTCGAGTGAAAGTGTTCATACATAATGATGATCGATGGTTTTAGAAATTTCCCTAACACTTAACGAAAAGCCCATAAAGAGTATGTTCTGAAGGGCAAGTATAGAAATTTATGTCCCTTCAAGAACTGGAAGATGGCAGTCAAATCATAAGTATTTTTTTACTATAATACGACGACAGTGTGGTCTATCATTCCACAAAACCAATATATACAAAGCCCTTATTGTGCCAAAGCTAAGAAGAAAATAAAACGTGTCTTACCCAGTGTCTAAGAAGCCTGGAACCATATACTGTAAGAGTCTGATTCATATTATGGAATAAGGAGCCAGACTCCGATCCATCTGAATTATTTCTTACAACCTGAAAAAAAAAGAATCTCTTTTAGAACTTGTCTTAATATTCACTGAATATCACATTGTGACAGATCAAATAAAGTGGAAAGCACCTCCAATTGTTGCAGTGTATTGGCTGATAGAGTCATCTCTGTGGTGCTTGACAAAGAGCGAACTGAAGCCCCTTGGAAAAGGATCCTTTCAAATCCAAACTGTTTGAGATGGCACAGTGTCAGGGCAAGGGCTTGAACAGTCAGATGTGGCATGTTCACAATTGTCTGCACCATCACCAAAAGCAAGAAATTAGCAGGAACTGCAGCAAGCAACTAGCTTTACTGAAAAAACAAAATCTACTAGAAAACATCTAGCGTTAACAAAGCATCTTCAACATAAAAGGAAGTGCAAGATTTTACAAAATCAAATGCCATACATGAACTGTCAGGCAAGATATTTTCTCTTCAGCAACCTCCACCTTGTTTTCATTATCATCTGCCAGGTTTCTTGCACTAATATCTTCATATATTGAAACAATCTCATCTACTGCACTACCATTGCGGAAACGATCCTGTGAGGCACGTTCCACTCGAACGTTTGAAGTAAGTCCAGCATATCCCAGCAGAAACTGCCAAACAAAAATACCAAGCAACCATTCATCAGTAACATGCACTTATATCGACCAAGAACAGAAGTTCTAGTATTCCAAACCAACCCATAGAATAAATATTCATACAGACAAAGATTCTTGTCAAACACTTCATCAAGAAGCAAATTTTTGGAAAAGTAACAAGAGATTAATGAACCTTCTCAGTTTGCTGTGACAGAGGCTGGCCAAGCAACAACTCAGCTGGTGATAAACTCAAAACCACAGCCTCTAACCCACTCCTCATAAAATTATCATTAAACTCTCCATAAACAACTTCACCGGTAGAAATCTCAACACCAACAATCCCCACTCTAACATCAAAACTCGCTTCCAATTCCAAACCACAACCTTTATTAGTCTCTTTATCAACTCTCTCATCCACAACACAAACCAAAAATTTACTCTGATCACCACCAAAACCTTCTTCACCACCACCACTTATATCCTCAGCAGCTTCAAGCGTGGCTTTAGTATACAAAGCCGATAATCCTCGAAAAAACGGACCGCTCCGGTTAGCACCGTGGGACTTAATAGCTGCAGTTTCAGTCTGCTTCACCACACCAACCTTGTACCCTGCATTCACCAGCCTCCTCACATGGACATTGAGTCGAAACGTAGGTACACTCGCAGTCATGAAACTGTGATCCATATGAGCGTAGATACCCAACACACGTGCTGCAATCTCCGCGTCTTCTCCGAAGAATCTGTACCTGATGCATGCAGATAAAACCTTATTTAGTCTAAGAATACTTAAAAAAATCAATGTCTTCTTAAATTCGTTGAAATCTTAGTTAAAATCAATGTCTTTCTTAAATTTGTTGAAATCTCTTACTTAAAATTAAAATCAATGTCTTCTTAAATTCGTTGAAATCTCTATAAAATCGACTTCTTAATTGTTTTTGAAATCTCTTACTTAAAATTAAAATCAATGTCTTCTTAAATTCGTTGAAATCTCTATAAAATCGACTTCTTAATTTTTTTTGAAATCTCTTACTTAAAATTAAAATCAATGTCTTCTTAGATTCGTTGAAATCTCTATAGATCAACCGAAAACAAAGTACCAAATAGAACTCTCAAATTTATTAATCATATCATAAACTAGATACAACCAAGAGCAGCTATATATAAGAAAATTATAAAACCACTAAAACAAGGAAGGTAATTATGTTACAAGATTATAAATTATGTAATTAAGATAAATAGAAATATTCTAACTGCATCATCAGTACCTGTAACCAACTTCCACCATGAGAATCACATCAGGATGCTTCCCCTTCAGCTCCACCACTTGTTTCTCTAACGGTGTGTACTTACTCGAAGATGTCACGGGGATAGATTCTTTATCCGGAGAAGGTTCTAGAAACCTCTGGAGGAATCTTCGGTGTAGATTGGGATCAGGTGTGGGGTTTTGAGTGTGTGGAGATAGTTTAGGTTTTTTCGGAGACGCGGCTGCGAGATGGTCGGAGAGAAGCTTTCGCTTGGAGGGAGAGAAGGAGACGGTGGCGGAGATCTTCGGCGGCGGTGTTGACGATTCGGCTACCGAATCCGGCGACGGTGAGGGTTTAGGTTTGGGTTTGGGTGAGAAGAATCGAGAAAGCGTTTGCTGTTTCTGCTTCCCCATGATTAGTTTGTTCGTGGAAGGGTCGTTTGGCTATGGCGAACTTGGTTGCCAATTTTCGCGCGCTTTTCTTAGGTTGATGGTTGGATAGTCTGCAGAAGTGTTGGCAAAGTGACGAAGGTAAAGCGGTTTGAGGAGGTTTTCTTCCTTGAATTTAAATGGGCTTTTTAAATCACGGCCCAATTATGTATGGACAACCGATGGGTTTGATTTAATACGGTGTCGTAGTAACTTGCTGTACGAAAAAAATTCGAACGTTGAACGGGGACGGACTCTACAAGTTGTAGTTTGATACGGTGTCGTATTAAATTCTCCGTCGAGATTAAATGGGCTTTTTAAATTCTGCCAAATTTCTAATGGGCCATCGACGGTTTTTAAATTGATACGGTGACGTATTAAAGTTCGAGCATAGAACGCGACTCTAGAAGTTGTAGTGGATACGGTGTCGTATTAACTTCTCCGTCGAGAGTCGAGATTACTCCTCTGTCGCCGTCGCCGCCGAGATCAAATCGATCGATACACAGAGAGAGAGATGGCGATGTCTCAGGTGGTGAACACGTACCCTCTTTCGAACTACAGCTTCGGAACTAAAGAACCCAAACTTGAAAAAGACACCTCCGTCGCCGACAGACTCGCTCGTATGAAAGTCAAGTACGATTCCGTCTCTTTTGTTTTCTGTCTTTCTTCTTATACTAACTACTGCTGAATTTAGAAAGAACCCGAGAAGAAAGCTCCGTCCTTTACATGCTTAGATCACAGTTCTTGCTGTTTCTTGATTATCTCTTTCAAAACTTGAACTTGATACATGTATTGGTTAGAACAACTGGTTTTAGAAAGATCTAACACAAGACATTGTTTATGAATCTTTATAAATTTGATTTTAGAGGGGAGCAGGTGTAGTTAGTTACTGTACATGTTATATAAGGGGTTTAGGGCTTATACTTTGTTCAGGTTGTAAAAGGGCTTTTTTGATGAATAAAAATTTAACATTAAAAAAAAAAAAGAAAAAAGAAGTCTCTATACTTTCTCTAGGATTCTAGTGTGGAATGGAGTTCTATAGTTTTAAATCAAGGCATTGTTGGATTCTGTTGATGACTAAAGTATATATCTTTTTTGTTTTATTGATGGTACATGTTACCTAGCACTAGACATTGTTTATGAATCTATATAAATTTGCAGTGATTGATTTTAGAGGGGAGCAGGTGTAGTAACTGTACATGTTATATAGAACACTTTCTTGTTTTGTAAATTCGTTGAAAAGTCTCATACTTTCTTCTCCAGGATTCTAGTCTGGACTGGAGTTCTATAGTTATAACTCAAAGCATTGTTGGATTCTGTTGATGACTAAAATATATATATAAATCTTTCTTGTTTTATTGATGGTGTGTGTTGCAGCTATATGAAAGAGGGCATGAGGACTAGCGTTGAAGGGATTCTTCTGGTATGTGTTTTGCAACTCTTGGTAGACTCTACTTGTTATCAAATTCCTCTGTAGTTTTCTCTATTTTTATCACCACCTGCTGTATTACAATTCGGTGGAAGTAGAACAGTTATGTGGTTACCAAAGTGTCAACATATTTGTATTTTATCTTGGCGTTCCTCTTTAAGCATGCGTTTACAGTTGTATCATAGATGTGGTACTGTGTGATATTTGAAGGCATCTACTTCCTTTTCTAGTTGCCATCTCTAGCACAATAGTGTGGACTCACATAAACTGCACTTAGTAAATTCACAAGCATTTGTTAGGCGTATATTATGCTACTTGTTATCTCGAATCTTTCATCCTTTGTATGCGCCAACCTTCCCCTTCTATGTTTTCATGTTTGGTCATGTAGTAACATCTACTTCACATTCGCATCTTTTAAAATGTTTTCTAAAGATAAGATCATTTGTTTACATCCCAAACACCTAAGGTCAGTCTCGTTGGTGCATAAGCTAAGTGAATGATTGGTGTTTATTGTCAAGACTAGAATTGTTACCACATACAATCGTTTGTTCGCCCTCCGACTCGATGACTGGTCTTAATACCTTTTACTGATCTACCTTTCAGGTACAAGAACACAACCATCCTCATATACTTCTTCTGCAAATTGGTAACACATTCTGCAAACTTCCGGGTGGACGCCTGAAGCCTGGAGAAAATGGTATGCAGCAACCTTCTGTTATGATTACTTTCTATACTGCTGTGATTTTCCTTTTTTAGCTTCAGTTTTGTATGTACTAATGTTATGTCTTTCAGTTTTGTATGTACTAATGTTATGTCTTGCAGAAGTCGAAGGCCTGAAGAGAAAGTTGACCAGTAAGCTTGGAGGCAATTCGGTTGGTATTGTACCCGACTGGAAGGTACTACTCTGGTTTCTTTCTATTCCTGTCTGATAGTGACCAGATTCTTAGGTTTTGGTAGATGCCTTAAAGGAAATGTGTCTTGCTCTTAATGCAAAGGAGAAGCCGTTATCAGTAGGAACCTTTTGGTTATAACTTATAACAATTTAGAAGTCTAGTAATGAGCGTTTCATAGAAGGAAACAAAGATAGGTCTTGGTTCTTTGATAGACATTGATATGCTTATTACATGAAAAATTGAAGACTCTGTCACTAATCCACACATGTATATGTATATAGTTCTGTCCCTGATCCATAGTTCCTCGATGGGCTTTTTCCTCCTTAAACAGGTAGGAGAATGTGTTGCGACATGGTGGCGTCCAAACTTTGAAACCATGATGTACCCGTATTGCCCTCCACACATCACGAAACCAAAGGTAATAAAATAAAACAGCACAATGTAGCTTTACAACTTTCTTATTTACTCTTCCTCCTGAGTAGGTTTTGTTTTATTTTACATTGCAATTTTTTGGAATGGCAGGAATGCAAGAGACTCTACATTGTTCATTTATCTGAGAAAGAATACTTTGCAGTGCCCAAAAACTTGAAACTCTTGGCCGTCCCTTTGTTTGAACTCTATGACAATGTTCAGGTTTTGTGTTTTTTTTTTAATATATTTCCAGATGCTATCAACATTTAGAAATGGTCTTATCCCAAATTTCTAACGATATTATTCTTTTCCTGGGACAGAGATATGGACCGGTTATATCGACCATTCCTCAACAACTATCCAGATTCCATTTCAACATGATTAGTTCCTGATTCTACTTGGTGTTCAAGAACAAGAAACCTGTTAGATATTAAGGTTAATTAGGATGTATTGCTACCAGCTACCGGTTTAGAGATTCGAGTTATAGATGTGCGTGTGTTTTTTGCATCATAGACTTGTTGGGATTATGAAGAACAAATTCATTCATGTATTACAAGAAGATTATTCATCTGATTTCTAAAAGCATTGGTCACTATTTGACTAACGACTTTCTTCTCTAACCGTGATTATATGAAAACACAAACTAGGCCATGTTAAAGCAACATTGTCTCAGTCGATCCGTAACAAATATCTGAAGTATATATTACCATACCACAGAGCCAATTGGTCAGAATTTGTTGATCAAGACATTCTCGGATGACTGATCATAAAACATTCTCGGATGACTAAAAATTATATGTCACTACATTAGCTGTGGTCACTGGCCAAAGCAAGAGTACAATGTCCATCCTTCATAATAGGCATTTTCCACAGGCCAATAGGTCCAACAAGTAAAAACCAAAGTCTGAGTATTTGAAAATTAGCAACAGCTCATTTAGATGGGGACATAACAGTATTCCTCAGAAAAACCTTATAACTGGTCCACTTGTCTGTGTAAATAATACTCTTTGTTCTATTGTCATCAATAAAGACAAAAACGTGAGAGGAAAAAACTATACAATTAATTTCGTGCAGCTAATAGGAGCTCAATGTTGACTTCACTCCAAATTACATACAAAATGTTTCTCTAACCAAATCATAGTTATAAACTTATAATAGATAAACTTAAATATGACTTCAAGTTCTTGGTCTCGCAAATACAGTTTGTCTACTTGTTGTTGATGCTTTACTAAAGGACACTCCCTTGAACAGATTGAGTGATTCTCTATAATCATTGTTTCATCATTCACAATCATTGAACTGAACCAGACAGATTATTCCATCCACTGAGTTATACGTGATCTACACGAAAGAAATAGGTCATGTTGTTGTGAGTCAATGTTGACGTTGACTTGGTCCACGTGGTGATGTAGTGAAAAAAAAAAATAGCAGAAAGTAAAAGACACAAGTTTCTCTTTTCGAATTCACTAGAACAAGAAAGTCTTAACCAATTTTTTCTATTACAAGAATCCTTTAAGATTAGCCCAATCCTAAGCTAAAACTCACACTAGAATCTAAACTTTTGTTTATCAGGATCCAAACTCCGAGCTAAACTCTCCTTAAATCTAGGCTTCAATTTTCCACTTCTCGGAAGTACGCCAACAACTACGTCAGCACCTAACGCAGAGCAGTGACACCAAAGGCTTGATCACACAAGCAACACCAAAACGATATCTCGACTTTTCTTCTTGTTAGCAGAGACACCTTTATCCATGGAGGCACGTCCTCCTTGTATAGATACCTAGAACTTACTCCTCAATTTTTTCCAAAAGCAACTTAAGCAACTTTTCTTTTTCTCTTAGGGAATAACTCTCTTGTCTTTTCCTCTTCAAGTAATACCATTTACGCTTAATGTAAATATTCCAGTAAGTATATTATCTCTTCTCCAAACTTAACAAGCCCACAGACATCACAAAACACGAACTCCAACTTAGCCCATCTTCATGACACACACATGTACTACCTCTTGTAGTACTTCATGCACTGGCACATAATATACATCTTCAATCTTCCCCTTTTTGACTATGTATGTGAATTCATTACCTCTGGATAGAAAACCACGTCTTCAATCTCCCCCTATGAGTCACATCATGGTCAAAAACTAATAAGAAGATGGATATCCTCCAAAGTGAGGATGACATCCCATACCACCATCTCCATAATGATCAAATCTCCTTGACCACGTATTCCTGAGAATAACACCTCCATGATTAGCTCCTTGAGCAGACCTGAAACAATCACGTGGAATATGCCCTTGAACTCCACAAGAATAACATATAGGACCATGACCTAATGTGCCCAACAACACCACAGTGATGACAAATAGGCTGAAACTTTCGTTAGATGCCCTCTTAGGATCAAAAACATTACCCGAAGCAGTCGATGTAGCAGTACGTGTAACAGTACTCGTAGCAGCCGCATTCTTCACATCAGTTGCAGCCTTCACTGCAGTTTTCCCATTTGTTGCATTCTCAGCAAACACCTTGGCCTTTGATTTTGTAGCAGACGTAGCTACACCTTCAGTTTTTCTTGCTGATACAAAAACACCTTCAGCTTTAGAAGATTCACCTTTGATTCCAAGACCACATCGATCACTTTTCCCAATGCTGAGAAGATGATCCAGCTGATTCGTCCCATTATTCAGCATCCTCAAACCCTTCTGAGTCTCAGAAAGTTGAGCACCAGCCTGTCGTGCTTCTTCTTCTTTCTCTGAGGCATACTTAAGTGCTTCAGCCACTTGTTCTTCTAGCTTGACTTTCTCTTTCGCCAACTCTGAATTCGCCTCAACCATCTTGAACCAATTCTCATACAGCTTCTCATAATTTCCAGCAAGATCAAAGCTTCCATCATCACCATCACTTTCAGCACTAGAATCACTTCCACATGAAGATCCTGACACAGACGCCGATGCAGATCCCGTCCCAGATCTTTTGTTAGAACACGAATCAAAAGTTGTGAACGCCACCAAGTTCTTCAACTCACCACCGTCATCTGAATCAGTATCAGATTCATCCTTCTTCTTGTTTTTTCTTTGCAAATTTGCACATTCCTTCCGAACATGCCCAAATCCATTACACTCATAGCATTTTACCTTGATGATGATCTACCTGAATCACTTCTTCTATTTTCCATTTTGCTTCGATGTTGCTCGAGATACTTAGCAAGGTTTTTTGACAGCATCACCATAGAATCTTCAGAAAATGACCCCTTGAGAGCAATTCCATGTGTTTTTTCTCCATATGATTTACTCAACTCAAAAGCTTGAAGAATACCAACAAAGTCATCAAAAGTCATCTCTTCCAGATTGTGAGCTTCTTCTACAGTAGAGATCTTTGACTCAAACTTGGATGGCAATGATCTCTTCAACTTCTTCACCAGCTTCTTGTACTGCTTTCCAAGTGCAAAACATTCATTCGAAATGTCACACAACTTAGCACTAAACTGAGCCACGGTTTCCTCTTCATCCATCCTAAGATTCTCAAACTTTGAGGCTAACATATCTAGCTTGGTACGCTTGACACTTGTAGTACCTTCAAACATATTCTCCAATGTCTTCCATGCCTTTTGAGCTGAATCACATTGAGAAATCAACTTAAAATAGCTTGCATCAATAGCATTGTAAATCGCAGTCTTAGCCTTAGAGTTGCAACTTGAAGCCTTCTTCTCTGCAGCAGTCCACTGATCTCTTGGCTTCAAAACTTTAATCTTTTCATCATTAAGCATCACAAGATGACTCCAACCATCCTCAATAGAACTCCAACTGTCTTCATCAATACCACTGATAAAAGCTTGCATACGTACCTTCCAATATCCATAATTGGATGAATCAAGACGTGGGGGTTTTATCATAGACGTTCCCTCTTGATATGTTGTCATCACAAACTCTGTCCTTCTTCCTGAACCAGTTTATGTCCTCACCTTTCAAGATCTCACCAGTAACTTCGGTGACCTGCTCTGATACCAATTGTTGATGTAGTGAAACCAAAAAATAAATAGCAGAAAGTAAAAGACACAAGTTTCTCTTTTCGAATTCAGTTAGAAACAAGAAAGTCTTACACCAATCTATTCTATTACAAGAATCCTTTAAAATTAGCCCAATCCTAAGCTAAAACTCACCCTAGAGTCTAGACTTTTGTTTATCAGGATCCTCCAAACCCCGAGCTAAACTCCCTCTGAGTCTAGGATTCAATCTTCCACTTCTCGTTTGTACGTCAACAAATACGTAGCACCTAACGCAGAGTAGTGACACCAAAGGCTTGATCACACAAGCAACACCAAAATTATCTCTCGACTTTTCTTCTTGTTAGCAGAGACACCTTTCTCCATGGAGGCACGTCCTCCTTGTATCGATACCTAGAACTTGCTCCTCAAGTTCTTCCAAAAGAAAATTAAGCAACTTTCCTTTTTCTCTTAAAGAATAACTCTCTTGCCTTTTCCTCTTCAATTAATATCATTTACACTTAATGTAAATATTCCAGTAAATATATTATCTCTTCTCCAAGTTTAACAAGCCCACAGACATCACAAAACACGAACTCCAACTTAGCCCATCTTCATGACACACACATATACTATCTCCTATAGTACTTCACGCACTGGCACATAATATACATCTTCACATTCTACACGTCCAGCAATACCCAAAAATTTGATATCCGCCTCAGCTACAATGCATTCTCACGTAAAACTCAATGCAAGTAAACCTTTGAACCAGTTGACTCAAACCAAAGTAAAAAAGCATCACATGAGTATGAATGTCAGGATTCGTGAATCATGTCATGGGTATATTATGTATGATAAAGGAACGCGTCAGTGTAATCACAGAAGAGTCTATACCTTCCACAAGCATACAAAAAAAACACATCCACTAAGGGTTACATGTAGATTTAACCTTAGCATTTAGCTACAAAAAGAATAGCAATTGATGTGTGACAAAGATGTTGGAAACTGTTCACACCAACAAAAGAATAGTGGAAACTGCAGTGACAAAAAAAATGAGCAGAGAAGATAAGTGATGGGTAATATTGTTGTCCAGTCGAAGCTGAAGTGCATGAAAGAGCACGGTGAAAAACTATGTTCAGCTTTCTCTTTAGAAGCTTGGTTACATACTTGCATATTGTGGTAAAGGTGAGTAAAACAGCAAGACAATCTAAGAAGTAAGCTAAAAGATATTAAACTTCATATATAAGGTTTTGAATAATAAAATATCAATACGAGATTTTATCTTTCATATTTTTAAATTCAGAATTTCAAATTAGTTTTGGAATAATAAAATGAAAAAAAAAACTTATATTCAAAAATAAAATTTTTTTTAGACGATCTTAGTTAGCAATCAAAACACTTATAGCTCAAACTGATTTTAGCCATAATATTTACAATCTAATTTTTTGGATAACTAAACATATTTTTTGTCTGGGAATGACAGTGTGAATCCATTTGACTTTCCTGAAGTTATATTGCAAAACTTTTATGTATTTATATAGATGTTGGATAATTGATTTCATATGTTCCATGCTATCCAACACTAATCAACAAATCGATTTACATAAGTGTCGCTCATCTAGTTCCCAATTCGTACATTCACTAATCTTTAGTCTGCTTATATTATGTGTGTTCCTGAAATTTTGTTAGCTGACATTTTTTGTTGTTGCATATATTGATTGATCGATTAACTTAGCACGGCTCCTGGAACCAGTGACTGGACACCACATATTCCTTAGTGCTTTTTGTTTAGAAACCAAAATTACGATCAGTTGTTTCAGAGTGAATATAGCGTGTACATCATTTTCTGTTTATATTCTTTTGAAAAATTTGAATAATTTTAAAATTTCAAAGCTATTTTCACTTTATGGTTCAAGAATTCCATACATTGATTTAATTGATTTGTTGTGTTTTGTGTGGAGTAGAGAGCCTAACAATGTATACCAGTAAGCATATGCGTCATTTTGGTGCCAGACATCGCTAAACACTTATTAAACTTATTTTGTCAAGAATAAAATTTGACCACCAATTGTACAATCCATAAAAATTAGGTTTAGAACTGTATTGTTTATATTTCTATTGCTTTTATCCTTATTTAAGTTTGAACATACAAGTAAATTACAGAGATGCTCCTTAAATGTGCTTGCAAGTCTTTTTATTATTTTCAAATTCTCTCATAACATTTGGATATCTGAATTTAAACAAGGTAAATGGAAATAGCCGCTATAATAAAATATAATCAATCCCCTATATATTAATTGAGAAACATTTGAAAAGATGTAACCTCAAGTTTGTATTAATTAAAAAGTAACCTTGCTTAGTTGTCAATCAATTAGCATATCAATTAAACTGACGTGGCGGCTTTAGGTTCAATTGAAATTTGCTAGGGAAAAATAATTAGAGACGCATATAACGCATGTAACATAGTTTATATATTTA